>WBMW01001708.1:1737082-1817908 GCA_013396635.1 Penelope pileata
TTTTTTTTTTTTTTGCATTTGCCTATTAAGGAAGCTTGATTCCTGTTAGCTGTCTAGATTTAAGCTGCATGATTGCACTGCTCCATCTGTTCAGGCGTGACAATATACAGGGAGGTTATGTGATCTTCAGCTAAAATTAACATTTTAAGAAACACAAGTTAAAAAATTGAGAGCTCATACAGTCAGATGTATGGCTCTTGTCAAAATGCAAGTGTTACCTGGGAACTTCTATTAGAATCCTTCTATTTAGATATTTAACATGGAATTCAAGTATTCATGTTGCATTTTCTGCAGTATGTCAACCTGTTTCATTTACCTAGTTGCTCATTTCCTTTTCTACAGGGGTAATAAATTTAGAGAATAAGTCTCTGGGCTTGGGTTTTTGCTTGATTGGTGCTGGTGGTGGTATTATTTTGGGTTTTTTATTAAACATTTGCCATGTAATGGAAACTTCTAGTTGTCATGAAGCAACTAACAACTATAGTTCTTGCATCTGTGATAAGCATTAGTTAGTTGGTAAGCCACAGCTGCTCACTTCCTATCAGCCCCCTTAGGTAATTTAGATATGGTCAGTGCCACTTGAAATGTTGAACTGCTAGATCCTGTCTTCAGCTGTTGAAATTTGGAATTTGATTGAAATGTATCACTAGCAAGATAAGAGGCGTTACTGCTAATTAGTGGTAGGACAGAGTGGATGTTTTGTGCTAGTGTAAACTGATAATTAAGCAGAGTAAGAGGATTGGGAATAGCTTTAGCTGATCCATAGTCTTAGAGGGAATAAAGCGAAAAAGCTGTAGATTAAATTTTAGAGTGTACAGACTAACAGGCTAACTAACCTTGTGCCCTAAGCTTGCTTTGCTTTCTCTTAATTTGGTAAAGATTCCACATCAGGCATTAAGATGAAAACCGTAGTTCTGAAAGTACTACAAACACAAAAAGATCCTGCACCTCACGTCTAGACGAAGTGCTAAGGGATATGATTTAGTAGCTTAGTGGGTAGGGATGGTGGTAGGAGGATGGTTGGACTAGATGATCTTGTAGGTCCTTTCCATCCTAGTGTTTCTATGATTCTATGTCTTAGAAATGTACCTGACAACTGCTGGTCATCTGCTGGCATCAAGCTCCCAGCATTGGCAGTAAGTAATTTTAATTGCAATGTTCCTTCTACAGGATGAATACTCCATATTTCCTCAGACGTACTCCATAGACATCAATGGCTACATTCTTGTTTATTCAGTCACGTCAATAAAAAGGTAATGAAACCTGTTGTGCTCTTATAGTTCAGATGTTAACCGTGTACATGCTCAGCTCCTGCCTTTTCTGCTTTCTTTACATATGTGTAATTCGTTTAACCTCTTTGCCTTAGAAGCATAATAGAAATAAAAAATAATCGCTTTTCAGAAATTTCCCCTCAGATCCAAATGTCACAGACACTTTGCAGACTGATACAGAAGGTACTGTGTAAGAAATGAGGCAGTGCTGAACTACCCTGAGGTGTAAGTAAAAGCATGTAGGTTGATAGCAGGAATTAACAGTTTTTTGTTCTAGCACAAGGTGCAAAGATGGACTTGAGCATGAACCCCAAGGGCACTGTATGTTTTTGTGAAGGACTCAGTTAGGTGTTAGATCTGTCCCTCAGCCTAACAGCTTGTTGTAGTACTGAGATTTCTTTGGCTTCCTGTCTTCACTTGTTCTGGTTAACCATCAAAAACTCTGATATAAATAGTAATACGAGACTTTTGGCCTGTAGACTCACTCTTGCTATGCTGCAGCAAATCTCTTATTTGACAAATTTCCCAGAGTTTCCATTTTGTCCTCACTGACTGTTCTCACATGAGGACAGACTCCGTCGTAGCTGGAGAAGAAGCACTTTCAAGAAGTGTCTCAACCTTATTACGATATTGTTGTCTTCTGTTACTTTATCCCTTCCCTTTGCTCTTCTGGATTTAAGTACAGGTCCATCTTCAATCAGTCTTGGTTTTCTAATGTTGTACAGCATCGTCAGCCAAAACAATCCTCCATTTTTTATTTCTGTTTGTTTAAAGTGATTTTAAGCCCTGAAACTTTTCACTTTCTTCAGGTAGAAGAAAAGGTAGTGCTTCCCATCTGCTTGTAAGCCGATCAGCTTTTTGCAAGTGCTGAAGCATTCCATGGCTTTTCCTCTAAAGCAGACAAAAAAAGGTCATCTCAAGTGTCCTTTAGTAAGACTGCCATAAACTACAGGTGGAACAGCTTGCTTGTTGGCTCTTCTGTGCTTCTCAAAGAAGGGATGTGGTCTCGTCGTAAACTTCGGTTGCTTCTAAGTTCTTTAATGTTGAACAGATTTTCAGTTCTTCATTCTTGGAGTTCTTCCTTCTTGGTTTTCATCTTTAGTTCAGAAGTAGTGAACAGAAAGCATGTGTGGTTTGGAGGAAATGCAACAGATGTTAGGGCTTTCATGTGTGTCTAGAGAAACTTTTTTTTTTTTATTTTCTCCCCCCTTTAATCCGATGTCCGTTGTTGGTGCTGAGTAACTGTATAAAGTAGGAGTGGGATTCTCAGTCCTAGGTAGAAACTCATGTTGTTCAGTATTTTATTCTTGATCAACTTAATCCAGGTTGTTGTTTCTTTCCTTTAAATTTTGAAGTATTGATCCTTTCTTGCTCAATTTCTTATCTCTTCAGTATCAAGACGGTGTTTAGGCAACAGAAAAGATCTTCCACTGTACTCCTTAGCTTAGATGACTTTCCCAGGCAATCAGATCAGTCACCATCTCTCCTGATTTCTGTCAAAATGTGTGCATTGATCTGAGTATTGATCCAACTAGATGTGAGCTTTGACAGCAAACTTAATAGAAATGTCCTTTTAAAATGTTTTTTTTCTGCTGATCTCCACTGGGAAGTTTAAAATGGGACTTGAATAAAAACCAGTGCCCTACATTTCTGATATTCCCAGACTCTCAGCTGCAAGGTTACTGGGAGGCTTTTGCTCTAGTTCAGCTTAATTAAATTCCAATTTTGTATCTTGCTGTGTTCCATGATTTTGTATAGCACGTTTATCTGGCAGCTAGTAATTCTTTTTGTTGTATGTCACACACTGAGCAGTTTGCTGTAACCCTCTGTGCTTGACAGGACTGTAAAGGACCTCTTACAGCCTGCAGGCCTCTTGCTGTTTCATGACTCAATGCAACGATGGGTTTTTTTTGGATTGGTCAATATCAGTCTTAAACTGTGTCCTTGTTCCTTTTAGCCTGCTGTTTGAGAAAGTTTTCCAGATTAATTAAATTGATCTGGTCAATCCAGTTTCATTCTGGGTAGTTCTTAGCAGGTCATTTCTGTGTCAGAATCGTGTTCAAGTTTAAATAGCACTTCTCTTTTGGTTTTCACCTTGATCTATTAATAAAGATCAGCTGTTCAGTATTTTTTTTTTTTTTGCTAAAAATGGAGCTCTTGAACTAGAGTAGCTAAGCAGGAACACAGAATCGAGAAATGATGAGCCCAAGGTGGAGCAGTTAGAGTCATGCACTGGAACCACAGGTGAGGGCGGGCTGCTGTGCAGCGGCATGGCATTGTTCTGCCTATACTGGCAGCAGCTCACCTCATAGTGGAAAGAAAAAAGTGATTGTGTTGTATTTGTGACTCAGTCATCCTGTGGTTACTATGCTGGATCTTTTGCTTCAGACTGAGAAACAGTTTTGTGGTCTGTATCAGATGGTTTTTGTATTTCTCTTCTAGTTTGCAGGATCATCTAACTCTCTGTGTAGTGATGCCTCTGAACTGTGTCACAGCCGAGCTCTGTTTAACTCCTACTTCTGAAATACTGTTCTGAAAGTTCAAAATCAGTTCTCTAGACCAGAACTTATACCTTTTCAGCATAAAGCTCTTTATAACCCTTAATTCCTTCCATTGATTCCACATTTGTGTAGTCTGTAGGATCATATTTGAGTCAGTAACAGCAAGATGTGCCAGACTGAGCCACTTCTTTGTACACAAAGAACTCTTTTCCTGAATAGGATATACTGAAACTGTTAGCTCAATGGGGAAGTGCTGAGTTCTGCTCAGTCTGTAAAATTCTTGCTGAAGTAATACAAACAGCCCTCCTTGACACAAAGTCCTTCTTAAATGTGGTAAGGTTTATTGTTCCAGAAGTGAGAAGCCTGAAGGATTCAGATAGCTCCAGCAGTGCTCTTGGGCACCAGCTCTTTGAGAACGCTGAGTTGGAGGTGTGCTTGAGTGCTGCTCTATTTTTAAGGGTTTCAGTTCTAATTTAAATGCAGTGCAAAGTCAAGACACTGCCTGTAGCTAACAAGCTTGGAAAAGTTTCAGTCACTTTTTTGGTGCGTAGCTGTGTGCCTGGCCTGTGAACCTGTGCCTCTGAAATCTGAATTGTGCACTCCCTGTAGCAGCATTTTTTCCGCTGTGAAATCAGAGGAACAAACATCTGCTCTTTAACCCTGTTTACAGCTTGTTCTCGTAAGTGCTAAGTGTCAAATGCAGTGGATGCAGTTGGTGAGGTTTTAGGCTTCTCAGCATTTTGCAGTGCTGTTCCTTATCTCCAGTCATGCAAACTTCACGTGCGTGGTAGGTGAACTGACAGGTGGCTGAGTAACCACTGTTCTGCTGCCATCTTGCAGATCCATAGAGAACTGGAATTCAGGCTTCTCTTGGCTTTCATGTAATTTAAAGCAAAGAAGTCTGTGATGAACTAAGTTTTAATACAAATTTTGTATTCCTTCTTTTTGGATTGTGCTTAACTGAATACCTTTTCTTTGAAACTCTGCTTTAGTTTGACATGCTCATCCAGGTGTGTTGGACTCTAGTAGTTAAGTTTCTGCTGCAGATGCAAACAAGATTGGGGGCACGGGGGCTTTTAGTGCTTGTGTGTTAGCTGCATCAGTCCTGGGTAATGTTATTTATTTCTGCAAGTGTCATAGCTGGGGAGGCTGTAATGGTGGGCACAGACTGCTGTTTGTTGCTGCCTCTGGGACCATTCTGTCTGTTGTACACAAATCAGTAACACTTCAGCATCTTTGTAGTTCTGTCACTATACATAGAGTAATTTCTTAACACAGCAATCTACATATGCATTTAATTGCTTGTGTATTGGGTATTAAGGATAAACATTGGAGTGCATGTGTGACTTCATCCCTTTATTTTGCAGTTTTGAAGTGATAAAAGTTATCCATGGCAAGTTATTGGATATGGTGGGAAAAGTCCAGTAAGTAGTGACACTTTCATCTCATTTCACTGCAGGCATGTTACTAGTACTTTGTTCAGTGTACTATAACTATTCTGAAGTTCTGAACTTTCTTTCACAGAATACCCATTATGCTGGTTGGAAATAAAAAAGACCTGCATATGGAACGGTATGTGAACTCCAGCGTGTGTGCAGCGCAAGGCAGCAGCCGGCATTCCTGTGGCTGCAGTAGGCCAGTTTTGTTCTTGGCTTCCCATGACTGAAACCAAAATGTAGCTTACAACAAGGTGCTGGCAAAGGAATTGTGTCCAGAACGCGCACTAGGGGCTTTTGTTGTAATGTTGACTATTGCTATAAAAGGTTCCAAGGAAAGTAGTATAACACTTTTTTCAAAACAAGTAACAGAAACGTGGTTTTTTACAATTATAAAACATGAGATGATAGTACAGATGAGAGAAACAAATCAGGGCATTGGGACAACTGCTCTCTTGTGGGTCACACAGGAGTTGTACCTGACCCAGTGGTGTATGTGACAGCAGCCAACAGCAACTGCTCAGGATGGGACCTCTCAAAACATTCCTGTTAGATGTGCATATGTACTGAGACGGCTTGCCTGAAGTTTCAATTTCCAATTCTTCTGTGAGTTGTAAAGAAATGTACTTTCTTCTCTCTTGTCAGGGTGATCAGCTATGAAGAAGGGAAGGCTTTAGCAGAATCCTGGAATGCAGCTTTCTTGGAATCTTCTGCTAAAGAAAATCAGGTAATGGATTTCAGTTTTGCTTTATGTGAATAGCAATGTGATAGAACATCTCCTAGTGTCACTTAACAAAGGAAGCTGAAGTATTTGCACCTCCTGTACAGATACTTTGTATCAGTGGTTGGAAAGAAAATGGATGTCTGCATTCAGATTTATAAGTTTTCTGGTGCAACTGTAAAGGGTGAAATGAAGAACTGAAAGTTACACTTCACTGAACATAGCAGCGCTGTTAGTGGCAGACTAAAACTTGCGTCTCTGTCCTGCATGGGATGGGGTCTGCGATCTGCTCCAGTTACCTTAAATCAAGAGCTCCTGCTTGTTGGAGAGGAGTGAGTTGGTGTAAGGAGATGAACCTCGTGTTCTGAGGTGCTAGGCAAGACTCGGTCTGCCTAATAGGGGAATCATAGTTTCATGGGCACACGGCAAATCAGAAAAGTGCTGGACTACAGCAGAGGCAGTCAGGCACCATTGTGGTACAGCTGCAGTGAAGTTGCACAGTCTGGCCCCAATCCAACCCACACATTTACACTTAGTAGTTTCCTATCACAGAAATTTAATTATATGTTAAGTAACATCTTGCTGTAACATACTTCTAAACACCTTCTGAATATGTTCTGGCATTTGAATTTGTTCCTGTGACTGTTAATAACACTTTGTCTTTGATTTGACACCCTGCATATGAGTATTGAAGCTACAAGAACCTACTGGGTTGGGCTTGAAGTAATGAAGAACTGATACAGGTTGAGGGTTTTATTCGTTTATTTTACTTTTTTCCGTTGATCTCAACAGCATCAAAACTCTTGCTTTTTGCAAATATGAATGTATGATAGGGTCAAAGGGACACTGGCAGACTAGTTTTAAAGAAATTATATGTAGAAGTGCTTACATTGTCTCCTATTTAACCTAGGATATCACATCCTTGAGTGTTTATTATCAGCAGAATCAGAAGGGCAATTCTATAGCTGGAACAGCACCTGTGTAAGCAGCTTTTCTTTCCCTCTCTCCCATCTCCAAAAGCAAAAGAAATAGCTCTTGTCTGATAACTTGTAGAACTACTGACTGTAGACACTTGTGTAAAGTTGGATTTTCCCTGGAAGGAAACTTGGGATTTTTTTCTCCAGATATGGAAGACTTGGAATTGGTTTACTGTACTTCTGTTTCTGGCAAAGACTTGCACTAACCCTGTCAAAATTGGCCATGATGAAAGCATGCAATTTCTTAATATCCTCTCTACTACTGGAGAGCTTCAAATGCATACCCACAGTCAGGGGGGAAAAAAAAAAATTTTTAAGTAACTTCATAGTTCTGGAATAGGCAGAGCTATTGCCTGTACTTTTTTTTTTTTTTTTTTTTTTGTGCATAGTTCACTAAGTGCAACAGAGTAGTAATTCATCTCTTACAGATTATCTTACTGATAACATTTCTGGAGTTTGTATTGTCTTGGTTCAGAAAAAAAGAGAAGAAAAATAGCAGAGCTGTGTATATTTATGCAAAGAAGCTACAAGCTTTATGTGATGCTCGGCATGCCTTGCATATTAAATTGTTGTGCTAACAAAGTCCCATTGACTGCTTTGTATTTGTGTCTGTCCCTTAGTCTCAGAGTATCTGCATTAAGTTGGCTGCTAGCTGAAATTTGTGCAGCAAACTCAGTCAGCTTCAGGGAGATTGGAGTGGCAGTTGTCAGATATTCAAACTTGTTCAGTACAAATCCCAAGGAACTGGAAGTTCAGTTACTTCTTGCTGTCGGTGTTGTTCTTACCAGGCTGTCCTGTCAGTGTGGTCTGTCAGGATGCAGCTCACTGGGTAGTGCAGGTCATTAGAATTGTAGATTCTGTCCCTCTGGAGTTGGAAGCAGGTTCTTAGGAACTGGTGCTTGAATGTAATTCCTCCTTGCTGTGGAAAATGCAGTACAGCAGTAAGGCATGCTCTTGTGTAATACACCTGGTAAATGTGGCTGACTTCAGATGCTGGGGAGATCATGCATCGCTTCACATGCCCACAGTGCGTGACCATATTTTTTCCTTCTGATGGCTTCCTTGGGAGGTGTGGGACATGCACATGGAAGTGTGAAGGAGCCCAAAGCAGGGCAGCTGTCCTCATTATCCTGCAAACAGTTGCAGAGGAATGCTTCTTGCTGAAGGAGGTGGGTGATTGAGCTTTGAAAGCAAAGTACAAAGCCTGGAACTGCGAGGTTCTCGGGGAGCAGGAGACACCAGGCAGGCAGCAGGATGGGGCAGCATGCCTTCCTCCGGGTCATACCACCAGCACTTCTGAACTTGTGCATTTCTTTCTCCCCAACTCTATCAAGAGAGAATTGTCTTCTCTTACCCTGAAGGTTTGAGGTGAGGGAGAGGGAGGCAAAAGGTTTATTTTGTATTTAGGGATGAGGTTTATTGTCATTCTCTAGTGCTGAATGTTCAGCTTAAGGCAGTGTCACTGAAAAAAGTCATGTCAGCAATTTTTTCTTGGAGGTTCAATCAAATCTTCCCCCGTCTTGCCTTAGTACAACAAATGCAACTTGCCTATGAAGAGTAAGTCTAAAATCCTTCCAAAACTGCTTCAGATTCTTTATACATTACAGAAAGCTAATTTGATGCTTGAAGGCATGAGCTCAACTGGATTGGAGCTTAAGAGCTTCAGTAGGGAGCTGAAGTCTCTGTGGGTAGGGGAGAACTGTTAATCCTGTCTCTGAAATCTATCCATCTGTGTTTGGTGGTTGTGGAGCACAAGTATGACAATCTCCAGCATGCTGGTCTGAAATTGGTTTGGTACACGATGTTCTTCACAGCAGTGAGGAGGGTAGGTGTCCCTGCTGCAGAGAGACTGTAGGCTGATTCCGGTTTGGCCTACGTGATCTTTCCTTTATAGCAGTTGTGTTAGCACAGAACTGCTGCAGCCAGAGAAGGCAGACCCTGTACAAGATAGCAAAGGCTCCTCTCCCTCTGAAGGGGGTGGGAGAGCATTGACTCATCTCCCTTCCTGCTTTGACCAAAAAAAAAAAAAAAACCCAACCAAAAACTATTTGGAGCATCTGTGGGAGTCCTGGGCACATATCCCTACTGCAGCAGGCAATTAAAATAGTTGTGCACGTTAACTTAATCCAACTAGACCAACCAGGAGTTACCAGAAGATACCACATTCATGAAATGGCATGGCTTTGTGTCTCCCACTTTCCATCTATTCAGAGATCTAAGATGGTGTGGGGATAAGTGGTAGGGGCTGGTGGGAGTTCCTCAGCTCTGATCTAATCTGGGCTCTGTGTCACCTCCTGTAGGCTCTGGTGGCCTGGTAAGAGTTTGGGATGAACTTGCATAACAGCAACATTTTGGGCATTTTGGGGATATCCGTAGGCTATGAGAGGGCAATTCTGGGACTGGCTGCCTGGGAAAAGATGCCATTTAAATTACTGTCTGGCTGGAGAACGTTAACTGGGTTGGGTAAACACTTCCAGGAATTTTCTCTTAATTTTCTTAATTTCTTAATTCTTAAATTTCTCTTAATCTTCAGAATTTTCTCTTAATGTGAGTTCACTATAAAACTCATCTCCAATTTGAGAGTGTTTGAGGGCATCGTGTGTCTTACAAGCAAAATGTGAGGCACATAGAGTCGTATCCTGTTGAGCTATGGGCTGGAAGCTGAGTTCAGATATTCGGTCTCTTCTCTGGACCCTAGATATGCTCACTGTATTTTCTCAAGCTGCTTAATTATTACTAGGTACGTTGAAGTGCTGTGTATCTGCTGGGCTAACTTCAGGAGCTTCATTCAGACCTTTCTTGTGGAATTCCCTACCTCGTTCCCCCTAAGCCATGGTGCAGTACTTTGTCTTAATCCCAGCACAATGAAGTGGTAATGGTTTGAAATACAGCCAGAATCCAAACTGGTCCCTAAACCCAGCTGAAGCTGGAAGCCAGCTTTTCCTGGAAGATTTCAGAGTAACGAGCATCCACGTGTGCTCCACCAGTGACGCAACATTCATTAGGTGGACTTAGTTTAGAAGGGGGAAGGAAGTAGCAAAAACAATCTACTCACCAAAACAACTCTCTTACAAATCAATTGCTGGGACGTTGCTGCTTTTTCAGGAGTAGTTTTGTATGCATGCAGTGCTTGTGGATGCTTCAGAGGGGTTTGGGATCCTAGCCCCCCCCCCCTGCTCAGGGATCTGGAAAGTTTACCTGGGAGAGTGTTTGGACTGGCAAAGGGTTCGAGGGGGGGGATTCTCTTCCTTACCTGACTATTGTTCGAGTTCCTTTGCCCAGCTCTGTGCCAAGAACAACCAGTAGCACGAGCAGTGGAGAATTTCCTCTCTGAAATAATAAAGCAGTTGCCTGTTTGGAAAACACAGTGTAGCAGGGGCTGAGCTGCCGGTGGCAGCTGTGGGCTGGGTTTGGGGCTGTGGGCTGGGTTTGGGGCTGCGGGCCTTCCCACTTGTGCAGAGCTGCACCTCCTGAGCTCTGCTCCTTTGGCACCGAGGGACACATCTGCAGGAGCACTGGGCCTCCTGGTGCCTCGCACGCAGCGAGGTGCCAAGCTCTCGAGGCAGCCATTGCCCAGGCTGACATCTCTTTTTCTTCCTCAAGGGAAGAAGGTGGAGGAAAGCCAGATGGCTTTCTGTAGGCTAGATGTGACCCACATCCTGTAGTTGGACCATATGGAGGCAGATGCACATAAAGCCTGGCTACATTCCTTATTCCTTGTTGCAAAACAGTTTCCTGCGTTGTTTAAAAGCTCATTCTAAAACCCTTCAGCGTATTTGGGCTGAATTACAAGTTCCTACGGGTTAACTGGAGGGCGGTGATTAAAGCTTCGCAGTGAATATATGTTCTCTGTGAGATGAATTAAGAAGCCCTGTGAACTCCCACAGCTCCGTGTTCCAAGCAGCATGTCTCTGACAGAATGTATAGCTTGGCAGAATGAGTTGTGGGTTTTTGTAGTAGGTGCTTTCGAGCAGGAATATAAGGAACTTGTGCATCAAAATGAAACTACTGCAAATGTCAGCTGTAGGCAACGGAACACTGGTGTATATTTGTAAATCAGTGCGTCACCTATTTTTAACTAAGAGAAGCTCTTCATTAGTGGAACCAGTTTGATGGCAGCTGCAGTGCCGGCCATGGTTTTCCTGCAGTCTCATTTGCCCAGGAAATGTGTTGTGTTGTCCTGGGCTAATGAGCCACTTCCATCAGATTCTGTTGGATTGTAGGGAGACTTCATGACCTGGAGGAATACGCTATTTCCAGCTGATCAGCTGTCTTAAGTAGTTTCAGAGAGAGTGCTGTGCACAGGTGGTGCTAATATGGGAAACTTGAAAATTCAGCCCAGTCTTGTTAGGAATGCTCCAAGATTGTTGTGGAGCTGCTTTCGTCAATGGGATTCATTTGGAACTGATCCAGGTGAGAGTTCTACCTCGTGGAGGCAGGAGAACATCTGTCAGGCCAAAACACATGGTCATAAATCACAGGGAGCTCTTCCACGTGCTGATTAAAACAGAGCTGGCTTTTTTTTCCCTTGAAACGGAAAACGGCACGTGTGAGATGATCAGGGGCCAGTTCCGTGCTGAAGACATGCATGTTGAAGCACAGATCTTATGGTGGATCTTCAGCTTGGAAGATGAAGCTTCACTGTAGTGAAGAAGAGGACTTCAGCATCGTCTTTGACTGTGGCGTAGATTTCTTCTTAAATTACTTCTAGGCAGTCTCAGATGTTGCCTGAGGTTTTTACAGCCTTAAAACTGAGTGCATCCTGTGTAAGGGATTTATTACAAGTTACACTTGTGATGTTGTCCCAGGCTCCTTCTTCTCCCCATCCCTTCTCTCATTGTCTCTCAATCTTTTTAAAACAACAAAATCACAAAAGAAACCCCCAAACAACCCTATCTACTACATATGTGTAATCAAATCCTTCCATAAAATCTCCTCAATCACTCAAACAGTCTGGCATCCTTTCTTAGTGTCTCTGCTTCAGTTAAACTTACTTTCATGGGAAGGTGTAGCTTTCTGCCCAAAGGTCTTTAACCCACTAGCATCCCCATGGCTGGGAGCCGCGGAGCCCAGGCACAGTTTCATCACCTGGAGTTTCAGAGCAGCAGAGCCCTTTTCACCCAGCTATTCTGTGCTAAATGTGAATGGAGGAGACTCAAGATAGACCAAGGGGAGTTGTTAGCAGGTGACTCCCAGTCCGAGAGCATTTGCTGGCTTCCCTCTGAAGGGGAATAAAGGGTTGGGTGGTGCCTGTGCGCTCCATCATTCTGCAGGGAGACTGTGTAATCCTTCATGTTCCATACTGTGCGCTAGGGTGTTGTGCAAGCCTGATCACATTAGCTGCTTAAAATATAAAAACCCTTTTGCTCTCAGAATGACTTCATCAAAGGATGTTGGCTAATGTCAGGCAATGGCGAGCTTGGCGTCTGCTTCCCTTAGTGGTCTTGCACCGTGCCAAACACCACTGCCAGCTGTGGATGAGGTGGGATCGTGGTGCTGGGGAGGGACTTGGCTCTTCCTGCAGATCAAGTGTGCTAAGGTACCCCTTGTACTGAGCTATGTGAAGTCAGGGCTTTGAGCTGAAACATCTGCCTTCTTGTGCAGTTGCTTGGAATCTTAGGAATTTTAGGAAAAATTTCTTTCTGAAAGAGTGGCAATGCACTGGCACAGGCTGCCCAGGGAGGTGGTGGAGTCACTGTCCCTGGAGGTGTTCAAGAAACATGGAGATGTGGCACTGACAGCCATGGCTCAGTGGGCATGGTGGGATGGGCTGATGGTTGGACTTGGTGATCTCAGAGGTCTTTTGTGAACTTCATGATTCTACGAATCTTAAAGATTGCTGAGGGGAAACAAATGGGTTTATTCTCTGGAGAAGCAAAGCATCAGGATCTTCAATGCAGACTTACTATTTAAACTCCTTGCAGTACAAAGCAGAACGATAGTTACGAGCTCTCTTTGGAGTGTGACTCAGTTTAGACTTCCCTCTGCAGTGACAAAATAGTTGAGGATCGTTGTGGAGAAGAGATTCTCATGCAAAAGTTTGTGTTCAAAACTGAAATTTTGGAGCAAGCTTTGGACATGCATTTTTGTGTTGGTGTAGCCAGTGAAACTGCTAAGTGTATTTTTTCGGAGTAGTAGTTGCTTCCTGCCTACTGACCTTGTGCTCTGCTCTCTTCACAGACTGCCGTTGACGTTTTTAAGAGGATAATTTTGGAGGCAGAAAAAATCGATGGGGCAGCTTCACAAGGGAAGTCTTCATGCTCAGTAATGTAATTCCACTGCAAAACCTGAAAACACTGGGAATACATTCTACCTGAAGAAGCAAAACTGCCCGTTATCTTCAAGGATAAACTATGCTTCTTTTTTTTTTTCCTTATTTTTTAATTTTATTTTTTTTCTTCTGTTAACCTGAGAGATAAACAGTTGGTTTGGAGCCTTTCCCTTCAGATTATGTTAAACTCTGACTCCTGTGCAAATGGCTTCACTTCCATTTTCAAATTTTAAGCAATCATATTTTCAATTTATATATTGTATTTCTTAATATTATGACCAAGAATTTTACTGGCATTAATTTTTCAGTGTAGTTTGTTGGTTAGAATAATCATCAAAATGATGCATATTGTTACACTACTATTAACTAGGCTTGGATATCAGTGTTTCTTTGTGTTAAATGTATACATGTAAATAAAATAGCTGCAAACCTTAGTGTTCTGTTGATAGCTTCTTGTTGGTTGACCCATGTCAGTTTGCTTTTGGGAGAAGCGTTCACCTGTTGGCCTTAAGAGGAGGCGGGGGATGCCTGGAGCCAATGGATTGAGTGTTCCTTAGGAAATCAGTCCCAACCCTTTGTACTGCTTGAGCTGGGTGGCTGAATAGCTCGGCTGGATTTTGTGCTCCTTCATGGAAAGGAGATGCAGTGTCTGGTCTGGAAGGGAAGAGTTGGGTTTTGTCCGACAGCCCGCGCTGCTTGTTCCTTTGTGTAACTGAAAGCTGTGGGGTGAGGGACACATGCAGCTGTGCTGCAATGGCTTTAGCCAAGTTAAACCTGCTAAGGAAACAGAAATGTCATTTAAAATGAATTGCACGTCTTGAACAAATAGATGCGAGCTGCTTATCGTGCAGTTCTGTACTTGCGCATCCGGGCAGCGCTCTCCTGGCACCCGGCCTCTCCCAGCGTCGTGGTCCCAGTGCAGCTCAGGACAGCTGCCTGAGGCTGGAAACAGACTGCTTCAACTTCGTGTTTTAAAAAACTGTGCAGCTGACTTACTTTGCATAGAAGAAGATGCTGATTTAGGGAAAGGTTCATTAAATGAAATGTTTTCTCATGCATTTCTGCGTCCGTTGAAGAGTTTTAGTTCTTGGTAGGAATAAAATGGAAGGGAAACTTGCAATATTTCTGCAACCAGAATTAGCTTTTGCTTTTTGGTCTGTGCTGAACGGTGCAAATGCAGCAAATCTTATCTCTGTTTGTTGTACAGCGCTTCCCTCATCCTGCTGAGTAAATTGGCTAAACCCCACAACTGGTGTGTATAGAGAAAAAATGTACTTTCAGGATTCAGGAAATGACCTGCAGTGGAGCTTGGGGCCGGCACACATCTGTTTGGTAGCATCCATTGCCCAGTGGGATGATTTGTGGCACAACCAGAGACTTCAGCATTGTGTGCTGGACACGATACCGGTGGGGTTGTAAATCACCCTGATCACTGATGTATCTCTGGAAATAAGCAAATTTAGTATCTGACTTGTGTGTAGATGCCCAAAGGTACAAGATGGAGTACCAGAAGGCAGGGTACCAGAAACCTCAAACACACTGCCTTATCCAGTAGGAACTGTAAGTTCTTGTCCAAGCCTTTCCTTGCCAGTGTGCAGTTTTACTGGAGTGCATGTTCAGACACGGTCGGTGTGAGCTACTTGCACAGAGTTCTGCTCACTTCTCAGGAAGGCCCCTTCCTGCTGTTAGGACCCTGGGTAGCCTCACGCTCCCTGTGCTGCCAGAGGGGTTCCATGGATTTGGCTCTTGGCTGTGAGAGCCCTAAAAGGGGGTGGGCACTCTTGGAAGCCCTGTGTTAGGTGTAGAAGCAAGAACTCTCCAAAGGAGAGGTCAGGCACTGAATGGGCTGCCCAGGGAGAGGGTGATCCCAGTCCCTGGGGGTGTTCAATAAACATGTAGCTGTGGTGCTTAGGGACGTGGTTCAGTGGGCAGTGTTGGTGGTAGGAGGGTTGGACGAGATGATCCTAAGAGGTCATTTCCAACCTTAAGGATTCTGCGAAGGGCTGGGGCACACTTCCTTCTTTCTGGAGAGGAAGAGAGCTGTAGAAGTGGATGTACAGCTCCCCTACACTTCTATTTTGTGTTTTCACCTTTCTAGAAATGCACAAAGCTTCCACCTCTGTTGCTGGGCCCCGTGCAGATGCTGCGGGTGCCAACCCACCTGAGCCTGCTGGGCTCATGCTGCTAATTAACGCTGCTGGAGTGTGAGGAGAAATCAACAGGATCTAATTAGTCCTCATGCAATCAGCGCTGCTCATCCTCTGAGCACGCTGCTAATACCGAGTCATCCTCCCCTCCTCCCCTCATGAGGTCAGCGCTGCTCCCTCACAGCTGGGGAGAGGCAGAGACCCCTCTGGGGATGTTGAACCCCTGGGCATGGAGGAGATGCAGCTGAGTGTAAGCAGCACCCGGCCCAGGTCCTGGTCCCTGGCAGGATCCATCCTTTTTGAAACAATGAAAACTGAAAGGCTTTCACCAAAAACCTGGGGCTCTCGGATGTTTTCACAGATGCAATCCATGTCCTGCCTCAGTCCGCTCGCGGCGAGCTGCACAGGTACTGCACTTCAGCAGGGTCTGGTGACAGGACGAGGGGAAATGGTTTCAAACTGAAAGGGGGAGATTTAGACTGGATATAAAGAAAAAGTTTTTTACAATAGAGGTGGTGAAGCACTGGCACAGGTTGCCCAGAGAGGTGGTGGATGCCTCATCCCTGAAGACACTCAAGGTCAGGCTGGGGGGGCTCTGAGTGCCCTGACTGAGCTGTGGGTGCCCCTGTGCATTGCAGGAGAGTTGCACCAGGTGGCCTTTAAAGGTCCCTTCCAACTCTAAGAATTCTATGATCTTGGTGCCAGGACAGTCTTGCTCAAAAGGAATTTTTGCCCCTTTTTTTGGTGTCCATCCCTGTGATGCTGCTAATAAATAGTTGGCTGAATCCAACCACCTGTGAGGCACGAGACTGTTCCCAGCAGGAGCCTGGCCAGGCCCTGGTGTGATTCTGGGATGGGGTTTGCTCAGGCATTGGGAGGATTTTTTGTGCCTGTGCTTCTATGGAGTCACACATCCAGTACTTACAGGGATGGATTATGGCTTATAAACAGGAGGGAGAGCGACTTTTTACACAGGCAGATAGTGACAGGGCAAGGAGAATGGCTTTAAACTCGAAGAGTGAGATTTAGGTTAGATGTGAGGAGGAAATTCTTCACTCAGAGGGCGGTGAGGCTCTGGCACTGCCCAGAGCTGTGGGTGCCCCATCCCTGGAGGTGCTCAGGGCCAGGCTGGATGGGGCCTGGGCAGCCTGAGCTGGTGGGAGGTGTCCCTGCCCATGGCAGGGGGTGGAACTGGATGGGCTTTCAGGTCCCTTCGAACCAAACCATGCTGTGATTCTATGACACAAAGCATGACATGGGGTGGGACGTGGGTCCTGGCATGGGAGAGCAAAGCCATCTGTGTGCCTGTGAGCTCCATGACCTTCCAAAAACAGAGATGCAGAAATTTCCTGCATGGCGTTGTGCTGGTCCTGCACTGACGGATCCTGTGAGCGAGGTCCCTCCTGACAGCTCTCCTCCAGGAGCCACCACTTGAGGAAATCCGAGGAGAAATCTTGAGGAGCACGTTTGGCTCCTTCCTGCTGTTCTCCCATGGGTGGCACTGGGGCAGTCGATCAGGGTTGGCCCAAGGGTGCTGCCCCTTCCCGAGCACGCGGTGCTGCCTCATGGCCACTGGTGGTGTTCAGCTGCCATAAACGGGGTCCGAAGGGCAGCCAAGGAGCCCTTTTCCCAACGGATGGAGCGCGCTGTGCCTCTGCTGAGGACTCTTCCAAGGGCGTTTGCTGCACTTCAGTGGGCGATGCACTGGGAAAAGGCAGCAGCTGGCTGGTAAGGAGGCAGCCATGCTTCCTGGGGCTGCCTTCTCATTTTCTTGTCATCCAAACAGTAATACTAAATAGAAACCCTTCCAAAAGGAGCAGCAAACATGCACCGCTGACCAGCCAAAGCCCTGCCAAGCAAATCTTTTGTTTCCCCGCCTGCCCCCAGTCAAAACCCCACGCTCAGCAGGGCCCAGGCCCCCATTCTGCCAACTAAGCACGGCCTCGCAAAGCCCCAGCTCCCGCTGCTTTGTCCCAAAAACCCCGTGGCAGCGGCCCTGCCGCCCCAGCCCGTATATAGCAGGGCGGCCCCGCGTGCTGCGGGGTTGGATTGACTTCTGCTGTATGGTCCTGGAGAGCAGCCATCAGGAAATGTCTCAGTACTCAGGAAAAGTAAGTGGACTGCTGCAGGGTGAAGGTGTAGGGTGGGTGATGTCCAACTCAAGGGCAAACTGGGCACAGAAGGGATGGGGAGGGTGCAGGGACAGAGGCCGTGTTTGGGAGCAGGGCTTCATGGCTGATCCTTCATGCTGGAGATGTTTGTGTGGGGGTGGTTGTGTGCTCCACTTGCAAGGAGCCTTAACACCAACCCGACCCCAAAACAAGGCATCTGTGAGAGGTTCCCATTGGCTTACAGTTGAGATCCTCACCACCATCCCCTTCTCCTCCCCGCCCCAGATCACCTTCTACGAAGGGAAATGCTTCTCGGGCAGGAAGCTGGAGGTGTGTGGCACCTGCAGCAGCTTCCAGCAGCGAGGCTTCCCCCACCGCGTCAACTCCATCTGCGTGCAGAGCGGGGCCTGGGTCTGCTTCGACCACCCCGAGCTGCGCGGGCAGCAGTTCGTGCTGGAGCACGGCGAGTACCCGCACTGGCAGCGCTGGAACGGCCGCGGCGACCGCATGGGCTCCTGCCGGCCCGTGGGCATGGTGAGTGGCCCTGAGTCCCCGCGTGAAGCCTCCGAGGGGATGGAGATGCAATTTTGGGTGTGAAATGTGATGGCGTTGATGGGAACGGGGTTATTGAGGTGGTTTTTGGAAGAGCTGGGGAGATGCACCGGCTGTGTTGTGGCACAGCGATGGGCACACGGGGCCCCTGCTGCCGGGTTCTCCACTATGAGATGTGTCCCCAGGGCTCATACCCAGGCCCCACAGCTCCCCATGCCCCCTCATTGCCCCAGGGGACACCAGTGAGCGCCGTGGGCCCCTTTGCAGTGCAGATTCCCAGAGGAATGGTTTTGCCCCAGCACCAGCCTGACTGCTCTGTGCCTTGCCATGGTTTGTTTGGAATATGCATTTGGGTATTCAAAGGCTTCAAAACACCCTTTGAGCTCTCACTGCCCCATGTACCTATAAAGAATTCTCCCCAGAGGAATTCACAGAAACCTAGGACCACAGAGTTCACCTCGGTTCATCCTAAAGAGCTCACATAGCGACGCTGCTGCAAAGCTTTCCTTTCCTTTTCTATTTTTTTTAACCCCCTCATTTCCAACTCCAAATCACCCTTCCCTCTTCCCCCATCTCTTGCTGGGGATCTCATTTGCTGTGGGTTTTATTTTTGGTGTCGTTACTGACCGGACCCCGTTGTCCCCAGCACGGGCAGCACTACCGCATCGAGCTGTTTGAGGGGAGCCGGTTCGGCGGCCGCAGCCTGGAGCTCACCGAGGACTGCTCCTGCCTGCAGGGCCGGGGCTGGGAGCAGCCCCACGTCAACGCCGTCAGGGTGTACGGCGACGGCGCGTGAGTACCCACCACGTCCCACAGTGCCGGGGGCTGGGGGGAGCCCAAAATGTCGGCCAAGGCTGTGGTTACAAGGTGATTTTGGTGCTTCCCATGCTGAGTGTGGCATGAGAGCAGCTCCAAAGAGGCACGATTTTAGGAGGGTGGCAGCTAAGCACAAGTGACAAGAACTCTGAGACTCATTTAAGGTGCAGGCAACCTAAAACTTGGTCCTTCCCTTCCCTTCCCTTCCCTTCCCTTCCCTTCCCTTCCCATTTCCTTTCCCATTTCCTTTCCCATTTCCTTTCCCATTTCCCTTCCCTTGCATTTCCCTTGCATTTCCCTTCCCTTCCCTTGCATTTCCCTTCCTTTGCATTTCCCTTGCATTTCTCTTCCCTTGCATTTCCCTTGCATTTCCCTTCCCTTCCCTTGCATTTCCCTTGCATTTCCCTTGCATTTCCCTTCCCTTGCATTTCCCTTGCATTTCCCTTGCATTTCCCTTCCTTTGCATTTCCCTTGCATTTCCCTTCCATTTTTCCCAACACCTCTCTAAAACCCAGGCACAGGCTGAGCTCTGGGCACCGCAGCTCAGGACTTTCACTTTGCGAGTGCCTTCCCCAGGGCTTCCTGCAACACCAGAAGCCTCCTCCTAGGGCAGCAAACCCCAGGCAGCGGCACCTCACCTTCAAATCAAATCCTTTTTCTTCAAGACAGTGGCAGCTGCTGTGGCATGGAGGTGGGATCCCCCTATGGGGGTTTCAGTCACCACCGGTGCCTCATGAAGATGCTTTGTGGATGCATTGCCCCCTCCTCCTGCCCTGCAGAATTCTCAGACACTTCTGCAGGACGGTGGCTTTGCCTCGTTCCTGCTGTTGGGTGGCAACGAGCCTGGTACTTCTGCACTTTGCCTGCCCTAGGCTGGATGTGCACATCTCCTGTGCACCGGGTTGGTGATGCTGGGCCTCCCAGAGCAGGAGGCTCATCCCCCCAACGTCACATCAGTTGGATGCAGAAGTGTTTGCTTCCCCTCCAAATCACTGGTGCCACTCACAGCGGTGGCCGTGCCTGTGGGAAGTGATGCTGGACCAGCTGGGGACATGGGAATGGAGCGATGCCTGCCTCAGGCACTGCGTGCCGTGGGGCTGCTCTTCTGGGGCTGGGGACAAACAGACAGAAGTGGTGCTGACGGAGCAACGCTGGCCATGAAGGTGCTGTTGTGGGGCAGTGTTGAGGTGTTGCTGCCCCCTCGGGAGCTGCATTTGCTCGATGGGAAGAGGCTTCACCCATCCCACGTGCAGCCAATTCCTTGGAAATCATAACTTGAAAAAGGTGGATTGGTTTTACAGTCTGGGAGAGAATATCCAAAAAAAAAAAAAGGGCATTTCTAAACTATAGTGACAAAACATGAAGAAACCAAACCAAGAAGTCATTCTGCTGATGTATTTGAGTTCTAGCGTTGGGTTGGTTTTCTGCAGTCAGGCTGTGAAATATCGAGCAGAACAGGCAGCCAGATGTTGCCACTCAATAAATGTTATGTACTTCATGCCATGGGCAATTGCTGTGCATGGCACTGCTCAAGTCCTACAAGGAAAACGAGCTGAACCCCATGAGCACCCCGTGTTTAGCAGCCTGCCTTGGGGTCACCTGCCACATCCATGGACAAGCCATGGGACTCTTCTGGAAGAGATAGGTCAGCACAACCAGGTACTTGGGTTCCTCCTGAGGCTAAGAGCTTGACATTCTCAGGTTTGTGATGTACATGTGGGTCAAGTGGGCAACTTTTTGGCCCATAGGGCCCATACTGGTTCTATATGAGGTTCATTCTGGTGTCCACTGGGGTTTTATGCTAATGAGACACAGCACGGAGGTGCCTGAGGGCCGTGTCAGCTCACTTGTGCTCTCTGAGGTCGGCATCAGCTCTTCTCTGGGCTCCTGACCCTTTCCCTCTGCTGCTGATGTTCTGGGAGAACATAAATAAAGGAAGAGCTAAGCAAGGCACACAGCTGCTCATTCATCACCTTGCATGGCCAATACGCTTCAATCCCCTCTTTCTGGCATTGTGTCCTCTCCTTTTTCCACAGCCTTCCCCTAAGCAGAGGAACAAAGCAGTGGGCTCTTACCACCAGACCAAGCCCTGCTTCCATCTGCCCCAGGGCCTGCAAAATTCCCTCCATGACATTGTGAGATCTGGGGAGAAACACAGAGGTTCTGGGGCTGTGATGAGCTGCTCTGCCCCTGCACCATTCCCCATGTCCATCAGTTGTTGACCAATGAGCTCCAGAGCTGGGAGAGCCACCAAGTCCCGGAGAGCCAGCAACGTGCTGTCACCGTCAGCTGGACACCCCTGTCCTACCACCATGCAGCATTTCCAACGCTGTTAGGGGTTCTCAGCAGGAGAGAGTGATTGGAAGGTGCAGAAAGTAGGACTGGGAGCTCTTTTCAGGAGTTTTAGAGGGAGAGTTGGTGAGCTGATGGAAGAAGAGGCCCACGATCACCCCAAAATATGCAGAGATACGGAGTTCAAGAAGCATTTCGATAACACCCTTAGACCTAGGGTTTAATTTTTAGGTAGTCCTGTGCAGAGCCAGGAGTTAGGCTCAGTCATCCTTGCGGGTCCCTTCCAACTTGGGATCGTCTATGATTTTGTTCTTTATTCAGAGAAATAAGTTGATGGGATGGGGTAGAAAAGGAAGAAAGCCATGTGTGCATGACGAACAAGGCTGGAGTGTGTTCAGAAGACAACAACACTGTTATAAATTGTTCTTAATTAAGCTGCAAAGCTGAGCAACCTCTCTGAGAGCGCCCACCGTGATACGCGATGGGGGCACGCGGCTCCGGGACACGCTGCCCTACAGCCACGTGAGCCACGGGTGACTTCGTCCTCCCATTTTGGATATAAACTGGCTGCAAAAAGCACTACAGAACAAACTTGCTCATTTGTGGGAAACACCCAGGAGCCAGCTGTTTGGCCGAGCACATTTTGGCAGCGCTGCGTGCTCGCAGAACGCGGCTGTGCCAGCAGTGCCCCAGCGTGCACAGACACACGGAGGGCCGGTGGCCCCCAGACGTGCAGACAGACCCAAACACACCCGGCAGTCAGCGGAGTGCTCCCAGCTTTGTAGTGCTCGTGGGTTTTATAAACTACGTTATTCCTATGGACTGCAGCTCTGGGTCAGGCTGCTCTGAGCACGCCAGCTGTTGGCTGACCCCGCAGGCTCAGCGCTCACTGCCCCGCGCTGCGCTGAGAGGAGTTCCTGCCTGGAAATCCCACAAGCAGCAGGTCCTGCCCGGGCTGTCACAGCTGAATGTCTGGTGAGAGATAGGCCACAAAACCCAAATGATTCGGGAGGTTCAAGTTGTGCTCTGCTGCCATTGCTGAGCCCGTCGATAGGGCAAGCAGCAGAGATCTTCGTAAAAGTGACCCTCTGATTTCGGGAAGAATGAGGCAGAGGTAAAAGTTAGCAGTGAAATCTAAATGTGAAAGTATCAGAGCGATGGCAAAGCTTGGTGAACAAGATGGGAGATGTGAACACAGGACAGAGGTGACAGCTGTGGCCACATTAAGACCATGGCACAGTGCACACTGAAGGGCTGAAGGGAGAGAAGAGCAGCAACATGAGCTGCTGGGATAAGAGATGAGGTGAGTAAAAGAGAGCCAAAGCCTGTTCCCCGTTAGGAAACATCAGAGAGGTTGCTGAGAATTGCTAGAAAAAAGAAGAGAAGGTAGTAAGTATGGCCAAAGGTATGGTTGTATGGTTCTCATAGCTCAAGACTCAGTTCTAGGAGGTAAAATGCATTTCAAGCGCTGCAGGAAGGATATCTCTCCTTTTAGTCCAATGTGTGCTCACCCAGGGGCTGAGGGGCCTCACGTCCCTCTTTAGTGCTACCAAATGCTGTGGATTTGTTTCTGTTGTGTATGGTGAGGGTCAGGGAGGTCACATCTCAGCATAAACACACCATCCCTCAGCCCCTGTGGGCGTTGGGACTGGCACCACCCACCCGTGGGGACCCCATTAACTCTTCGTTTTTGCCCAGGTGGGTGCTCTACGAGGAGCCCAACTACCGAGGCCGCATGTACGTGGTGGAGCGGGGCGAGTTCAGCAACTTCCGAGCGTGGCAGGCGTGCAGCGCGAGCGTCCAGTCCGTCAGGAGAGTCATCAACTACTTCTAGCCGAGCCCGTCCCACTGGCGGTGGGCTGCTGGGGCCAGGCATCACCCCCTTCAACTCAATGGCTCATGGATTAAATGGTTAAACATCAACTTCTGGCTCTAAGTAAATTTTTTCCATTAATTGCATGAGTGCAAGATGGGATGGTCATGCAGCCTTTCTAAGGTTACATGCTGTGATTTTACTTTCATATGGTGCAATGATTTATAGGGAGGACACGGGGGCAGTGGGACACGTCTTCTCCCATAATTGGTAGTTGATAGGATGGGAGGTAATGATGTTGAGTTGCACCAAGGTTGGATATTAAGGAAAGTTTCTTCTCAGGAGTGGTCAGGCATTGGAACAGTCTTCCTAGGGGGGTGGTGGAGTCACTGTCCCCGAGGATGTTCAAGAAAAGAGTAGAAGTGGCACTGAGGGACATAGTTTAGTGGGGATGGGTTGATGGTTGGACTTGATGATCTTAGAGGTCTTTTCCAACCTCAGTGATTCTATGGTTCTATGACAGGCAGACATGGGAAGCCCCACAACATGCCCCCAGCCTAAGATGAGCTGACTCTGCCCCATCCAGGGTCACCATTGCTCCTGGATTAGTTCAACCTTAGATCACAATACTGAAAAACATGTTAAAAAGAAATCCCGTGAAGGCAAAAAACCTGAGCAATCCTCTCTTTGCTCTCTGATGTTGGGAGGGACCCTTTATCAGGGATCACAACGATAGGACGAGGAGTAATGTCTTTAAACAGAAAGAGGTAGGTTTAGATTAGACATCAGGAAGAAATTCTTCACAATGAGGGTGGTGAGGCCCTGGCACAGCTGCCCAGAGAGCTGTGGGTGCCCCATCCCTGGAGGTGCCCAAGGCCAGGTTGGGTGGGCCCTGGGCAGCCTGAGCTGGTGAGAAGTGTCCCTGCCCATGGCAGGGGGTGGAACTGGATGGGCTTTAAGGTCCCTTCCAACCAAACCATGCTGTGATCCTACGGTGATCCTATGACTCATAAGCCCATCAGCTGACTCTGGCTCTCTGGATGTCACCCCAACAGCTCAGGACAGCAATGGCTGTGCCCTGGGTGGCTTGTAGAGACGTGGTCCACTGGAGCCATAACAACATGTAAGCATCTTGAATGGGTTGCAAGGTATTTCTGGGTTGGAAAAGAAGGCAAGGAAATTATTCATTCCTTGAGTGGGATGCACAAATGTACAGTTCATGCATCAACTCTTGCATAGTTCATTTTCTATTAATTAAATGCAGCTTACCAAAGATTTTAGGAGTTCTTCCAGGATTAGCATTGCTCTTGCTTCACAAAGGCTCTAATCGGCTCCCAAGTTCAAAGCACCCGATTAAAAGTTAATGTTCAGCCACATGCATTGCTCTCTGCTGTGGCCTTCCGGACAGTAATCTGTTAAAAAAACCACAAATGTGGTCCCAAAGAAAGACGGGCACTGAACTGCGAGTAGCTTTAAAGGAGGAGTTTCATTCATTTGAAGCACATTCAATGCCACGGTGCAGTATGAAGGATAAAGAAACAAAGGGCTTAAAATAAACCCTAATTGGAATCCCAGATGCTCTGAGTTGCTGGAGGACAAAAGAAAAGAAAAGAAAGAGCAGCCATCCACCCCGGTTCCCCCGGGAGCTGCAGTGTAAGAGCAGGAGCCCCACACCTGGGTTCCCCACACCTGGGTTCCCCACACCCAGTGGGTGCAGCTGGGGATGGTGGTGTCCCACACGGGTCGGGGTCAGGCCCGTGGAGCTGTGCAGTATTCTGCTGTATGGATTCCAGATTTCAGTGGTTCAACCCCCCCTGTGCAGGGCAGCCCTTAAGAGGAAGCACTGACGTCCCTCATAGCGATATGTGGGACGGGGCACGTACGCAGATGGACAGCTCAACTCTGACATGCAGACATGTGAGCGAGCCTGCTCTGTCTGCACACTTCTCACTCACGGGTTGTTTGTGTTTTCCAGTAGGTCAATATCCCTTATTTCAGTTGTGCAGATAGCTAGGAGCCCCAGCCCTGGGCTGAACCCTGCTGTTAGGGTTACAGGCAGCCTGGCTGAGCGGTGCCTGCCTGCAACCAGCCAGCACGTAGCTACCCAGGGCACTTCTTACACGTCCGTGCTACACCCACAGACCACACAGCCATCAGCTATTCACACGTGATGTCCCATTGACAAGCACCCCCCCAATGCAAGGAGCTGGTCTCATGTGAACGCTTTATTTAACAAAATCCTCCGGATGTAGAAGTCTGATATCACTAAAAACTGGCAGCAGGGAAAGGAATCCCATCTTGTTTATTTATTTTTGATTTGAACCTAAATGTGGTTGGCATGGGCCTGATCCGAGCACTGCGGGGAGGACGTGGTGCTCCTCTTCCTCCTCTCTCCCCCCCCAGTGCTAAATCTGCACTTGTTTAAAGGCCAGAACCCCTGTGTGTGCTGGTGCTTAGGGTGGTGGATTTTTTAAAAGATCATTGACATTGCTCTAGGATGCAATGGTATGATTTATGAGTTCACAGCGTATAAAATATGAATGACAAAAATGCCAGCTCGGTGGGAAGTGAATGTGAGGTTGTGCAGCAGAGATCTGCGCTGCACGACATCACACTGTGTGGCTGAGCTCTGCTGTGTGCACCGGGGCACGCTGGAACTGTTCTGCAAAATGCTGGAGATAAAACAAAGCTCCCAAAAGTGAACAAAAGGGGCAAGTTATTAATTACAAGAGAGAGAACTAAATGAAATCAGCTCCATCTGGAAAGCCAGGAAAGCCCTAATAATCAGCATGACTGGGCTTGGCCGGGCTGCCGCAGTGTAATATTTGAATTACAGCTGGCCCGAAAGCAAACAGCTCCTGCCAGAACGGCTGTGTATGCGAATGTCCTTTCTCTGTAGCTGGATAATGTGGGAATCTGATGGAATATGTCTTGCAGACAAATCCTTGGAAGACATCAGCGCTGCTCCACTACGTTTGCTGTGCTCCATTACACGCAGACCCTCCTGTGCTTTCTTCTTCCTTTCTCCAGAGCCGCCTATCTGCACCAGGTAACAATGAACCCACTCCTCTGTGTCTGCTGGAGCTGTTTTATGGGGTCTTTGAGCAGAAAGCCTTGCTCAGGGGTGACCTCAGACTGGGTGCAGCAAGGCAATGAGCAGCTTCAAAGGACATTTGAAAGTTCTGCCAACCATGGTCACTGTTAGAGCCTAAGCAATTACAGAGCAAAAACGTTGAGGGGGGCACATCCTTGTACACTGGGATATCCTGCCTCACATGCTTTGGGTTTAGCTTTCTCTTCCCTGTTGTACTGAAGTTAAGAGAAAGTTGCCTTGGCTGAAAACAAGTTTGGTTTGGAGTTTTTCACCCTTCTTGGGCTCCAACTCTTGCCCAGGAGAAAATCTGATGTAGCTAAAAAGTCCTTGAACCAGAGGACATCTATCTGCATGATGTGGTCAGCATCCTCAGCATCATAAATGGCAATTTGTTTCAATTTTTAATTTTAAGCCATCCAGTGTATTGGATTTAAATCAAGTGATCCCTGCCCGGTGATGGGTTCTCACACAGGCTCTGTTGCCTGTGTCCTCCTGTTCCAAAAGCAGCCATTCAGCCAGCAGAGGAGGTGCAGTAACAAACACATCACATGTTTTGAGCTGTTCCTGTGCTTTCTGGGGACAATGAAGGAAACGGAACACACCTGCATGGAAGGAAGTGGGAAAGGACAGAAGTGTTCTGCCTTTCCATTGAGGAGCAGATGGGTACGCCATGTTTTCCGTGGACAGCTGATCACCTTGATGGGGTCCAGCACAAATCTGTTTGTAATCAAATCAAGCCGTCCCAGTTTCAGCATGGAGGAATGTACTAGTGCTCGCAGTCAAACTGTGCATGAAGCAAACACGAAACCATATTGAAATTGTTAATGTAAATTCCTTCTTTACACACGCCGATCTCCAGCGGATTGCAGTGAGCCTGCACTTCGTGTAAGCATTCACACCTGCACACACACTGTCCAAAATGCTCTGACAGCTTCCTCTCAGGCACAGCATTACGCACTCCTGCTAGGGTAGCGCAGGGGCTGGGGTGGTGGGGGAACAGCCTCTGCTGTTTCATGGAAATACTGCAGTTTTTAAACTTTTGTTTAACTCATTGCAGCAGCTGTGGGATCCTGCTACTTGGTTTGTTTAGCCTCATATAAACTGAGACAACTGCTTTCTCGTGTGAGTTGTTCTTGGTGGTCGCCAGCGTTGCTCACAGGCTGCGATGGGGCACGGGAGCAGCACAGCTCCTTCCCCAGAAGCCAGCCCAGGCAAGACAACGCGCCTGCAGCCAGCACAGGTTTCTTCATGCCTGGGGAGAGGTGCTTCTAAGCTTTGACGCTGCTGCCCCGTGATCACAGCGCTGAGAAGGTGGGTGAATGATCCTGACTCATAGGTGGGCAAGACTGTGGTTTCAGCTGACTGTCCACTTGCTTTCTCTGTTCTGCTGGAGAGCAACTGCAAAAGAGTGTCAGGGGCGTGGTCCTCTTCCTCGCACACCTTCTTGCAAGGAGCCACCTCCAAAACAAATTCCTTTCCAGTGCTATACGTGCCATAAAACATTAGCACATAACCGAGCCCCTTCCGACATGGTAGCACGCCTAATGCTATAGGCTCACTTCCATGTTGCAGGGTAGGATGTAACAAATCCTGTCCATAAATCATGCTCAAGTTTCTACGATGAGAAAGCACCGTGTGGTCCAGTCCGCACGCAGGGCTGACCTGCTCGGCTACGCAGTGCAACAGCTGTTCCAGTATGCAAGTGGGAACCAAAACTGCTGAGATTTGCAGAGCTTTGTGTGGTTGTCATTGGTTTTCTTGGCTGGTAATGCAAGAAGAAAATAATAACATTTGAGTCATCCGAACCTACAATAACAATAATAATAATAACAGGATTCCAAAGGTTTTATTTTGTGTGTATCCTGCTATTATTGACTTGCCCTTTGAAATTATTTTTCTGGGAACAATAAAGCTGCTTTTTTCAGCTGGGGAATGGGGCCAGATTCACTTATCTTTCACCTTTAAAAAGAGAGACAGGAATAAAAAAAGCAGGCAAATGCCATTCTGACTTCTGGAATTTATCATTTCGGTTCAGATCTTATTACAGAGCTGACAATCTGCATTTCAAAGGTTTCAGACTTCTTCTTCTATAATTTATTAATAAATAATATATGACAGTCAGCTCCCTTGACAATAAAGGATCCCACTCCTCATCAGAAGTAGAGACTTTCATGACACTGGAAAATCTTCTGACTACACGGGATGATTCTTCCTTTTAGCTGCATTCAGACAATGCAGGTTTGGAAATAAAAAATTTCTGGTAGGCATCCAAAACCTCTGTAACAGACCCCCAGGCCTGGGATTTGTCTAATAGTTTGCTATTAAAGAGCTCTTTGGCTGGAATGAAGTACCAGACAGAGTTTCCCTTGTTCAGTTCTTGGACTATTATTTTCCCTTTTCTCTTTTTTTTTCTTTTAAATTGGCATCTGAATCTTTAGGACAAACTTGCTGTCAAGATGACGGAAGCTCACGGGGAGGGCACGGATTCCCAAAGCCTGCACTGATTTCTTACAGAAGGTGCTCCTGCCCCAGCACGTGGCTGGATAGAATGATAACACTAAGATCGGAGATTTTTTCCATTTGGGACCAAATCATCCCTTGAAAGAAGCAGCAGATGATTTAGCTTGCATGGAAAAGACCCAAAACCACCTTGGGAGATTTCACCCTCAGTCCTTTTGCCATTCTTGACTTTTTCTGGGTGCAGCAATGCTGGGGAAGCTCTGATTTCCCACACACAAAGCACGATTACCCAACACCAAAGGCAGGCAGTGCCCATTAGCATGAGTTAGGGCTGTCCTGGAGCTGTGTGCTGGCTACTGCAGCTCGTCCCAGAGAGACACAGGCTGGCATAGGGTTTTGGTGCAGAGCTGGCTCATCAAGCAAGCCACGTAGCTCAGCTGAGTTTGTTTTGCCTGACTGCACTGATTTATGGCTGCCAAACAGCTGGCCCACACTGTGTGTATGTTCCTATATGGTTAAAGATCATTCTTCACATTTCCATTCCTGTGCAAGAGCTCCAAGGCTGCATAGCTCTGAAGTGCCACTGAAAAGTAGCTATTGTTCTTTTATTTCAGTGGTTTGGTTGTGAAATCCATGCTAGAGGAGGGGGGAGGAAAGTCCCGGAGCAGCCAACCAAGGTAAACAGCATCTCCCCCGTCTTCACCCTTTCCTCCGGCCACTTCTATGCCACCACAAGTCCCTGGAAGTTCAGCTCTGTGCCATAAACATCAGGCATTCACTTACATCCATGCAGAGTTCTGGTTTGATGTATATGTTACACCAAATTTAAGGCTGAAAGTGAATCCAGGACTTTGGTTTGGTCATCTTCTTCTTTCCTTCACCGCCATGGAAATCAGGAGAAGGAGCACCTTCCTCATTAGCAAAGGGTAATGGAAACCACAGCCAAATTTAGAGAAGAGAGAGGAAAGGTATATCCCTTAAGGTTAATACCCTTAGCTAATGTAACAGCTTGGCTTCATCAAAGTCAGTTGTAGGTAAAACCAGACCCTGAGTCTCCTGTTTCCTCACTGCATGTCCAGGCCTAACGGGATCTGCAGGGTTAACAGCTCAGCTGCTGGTCGCCTTTGTATTTATTCGTATGGCCATAAGTAATGCATATTTTGAGCAATTGCATCCAAAATGAACAGATCTGTGAGAGGAGATGGATCACTTACAGAGCAGAACAGGAAGAGCCTGCAGCTGTCTTCCAAAAGCATGGAGTGGCTGTTTTCTAGGTCCTAGTGCCGTTCCCAGCATATCCTGAGGCTCAAACACTTAATCAGCACCATTATCATCACACAGACGCTGCCAGAGTTTGATTTGCACATTTACTTTCTTACTAAATGAATAACCTTTCCAGAGCCCCGTGATGCTTGAGCCTCTGTCATAATTCTTCCGAATTTTGGATGGCTTTCCTGCCTGTTTGGGGTTTGGCGCTTGAGCAGAGAGGTGTAATAAGAAAAGTTATTCACAGGAGAGCGTCAGATAGAGCAGGCAGCTCAGCCTGATGTAGCTACGGCCTCACCCTCCTGGGGCCAGAGCCTGGCCGTGGTGTGAGCAGATGCAGCAGCTCCTATTGCTTTTGGGGGGAACTGACTCTGCTGAGAATACGGGAGGGATTTTGTTTCAGATGAGCAGATGTTGTGTCAGTGTGGTGCGAGCTGCAGGGAGCCTTCGCTGGGCCCATGCATTTCCATTGTCCTTGGACCGCTGCTGCCTTGCGACAGCAATCCTTCTGCAACAGCTCTCCCTGCCTTGGCTACAGAAGGTTCCTGCCAGCTTGACAGCAGCATGGGCTGAGGGCTATGGGAATCCACCAGCAGCACGCTCCAAAGCACCTCTTTGGGGTGCAGTGGCGAGTGACAACCAGCCCACGTCCCGGCTGTGCTCACGGCCGTGGTTTCGGGCCCACCTGTGGGATGGCGAGGACCAGCACCCAGCCCCAGCTCTGCCCAGGGCCCTCGGCTCACCCCTTCCAAGAACTCCACCTCCAGTGCGTGCAGAGCTACCATCAGGGCTCCTCAGGGCGTGTATAATTGCCTTTTTCCTTGGCCTCAGCTTTCAGTTTGTGCTTGAATGTCACCAGAACATAGCACAGAGCCTCCTAAGGGGCCTGGGGTCCTCTCCCTCCCTTTACAGCCTTGGTTCTTGGCTTCTCCTCTGAATCACAAAATGTCCCTCGCCCTGCAGCCAACTCACTGCTCTTTCTCCTGTTTCTTCTCCATATCTCTCCCTCTTTCTCTTAAATAGTTGGCAGGAAGCCCTTTCTTTCATAACTTCCAGTCATTTTTGCCAGGTGACCCTGTGAGTAATCTCCCCCAACAAATAAGCAAAAGCCTGGTTAAAAGACCACTTCTGGCAGCATGAACATTCCTCTTTAGAACCCCTTCATCACTCCCTCAAACAGACCTCTCAGGCAAACAAACCCCTGATCATCCCTGTACCCAGTCGTGCACACGCACTCGGTTTTAATTTCCCACCCCAGTAAATGGCTCTGGGAAGACATTAACCTCTTGGGGCCAGGAAAGAGGCAGCAGAAGACTTAATGGCTTCAGTGAGTCACACGCAACGTTCCACAAAGTGGCACAGCAATTGCCTTTATTCCCCAGCGCTGTACACAATTTTTTCTTTTTTTCGTCAAGTTTCACCCAACCGGCGTTTTAAATGTCACGGTTTATACCCTAGATGAATTTCACTTGTGAGTGTTGTTGCTAAGACAGACCATATTGTGGCATCAATTTTTAATCAGGCTGTTCCCTCAAACTCAACGGGGAGTTCTGCCTGAGATCTGCTGGCGGTATAAATCAAGAAGTTGTGCTGTTAGCATTTTTTATCACTCACTTCGTGCCTCTTCGTGAGAAAGAAGGACGATAAAAGGAGAGAGGGGGAATTTAACAGAAGTAAATAGCTAAATATAACATCCTTTCCGATGGAATCTACCTTACACCCATGAAAGTGCAAGCAGCACCATCCCCCTTTGAAGTTCAGTTTGTTTTTCCTCCCAGCCCTTAGAAGCTTGAGTCTGGGGCTGCTGACATTTGCCAGGCGAGAAGCTGGGTGTTTGACCTGGCAAAGTGGGTCGTGCAGGGCTCAGCTCCGCCATCTCTCTCTGACCATGTCATGCCGGTATCCGTTCCATTTTGCAGGACAGAGAATGCTCCCCGAATGTCCCAGCCCCACCTAGCCCTTTGCACTGGACGTGCTTCAAGTCCGCACGGAGTGTATCAGTGCATTGTTTTCGTGGGCAGCTGGAAAGCCTCAGGAATGAATGGAAACAGACGGCCGCGGACCAGCTAAATTGCACTCTCTCCTGCTGACAGAAACGGACTCCAGTGGGGGTGCCTTCTGAAAAGAAGGCCAAGATGAACCTAGTGCAGACTCAGTGGGGGAGGAAAAAAGGAGAACAGCGATGAGGAAAGACTTGTTCACCAAACAAGCCGTGGGGTGTGTTCGGGAAGTGAAAGCAGACTGATATCCCACTACCCTGTCTGCAATGCTGTTATCAGCGCACGGCATCAAGCTTCCTTGCACTCCTCTACAGCTGCCATTTTGTGTCTCCCCAGCAGATCAGCCACCATCTAGTCTTTCATGCCCTCATTAAGACATTGGTTTCAGGGGGAGGTTTGCTCGGCAGAGGCACTGCAGGCCTGGTGAGACTGCAGCAGCATGTTCCAATTGTACTCAGCCCACAGAATCATAGAAGCACAGAAAATCCTGAGTGGGAAGGGACCCTCAAGGATCATTGGTTCCATCTCCTGGCTCCACACAAGACCACCCAAAATCCAAACCCTATGTCTGAGATCATTTTCCAAATGCTCCTCGAACTCTGGCAGCGTGGGCTGTGCCCACTGCCCTGGGCAGCCTGTTCCATGCCCACCGCCCTCTGGTGCAGAACCTTTCCCTCACCCCCACCTGGCCCTCCCCTGACACAGCTCCATGCCGTTCCCTCGGGCCCTGTCGCTGTCCCCAGAGAGCAGAGCTCAGCGCTGCCCCTGCGCTCCCTGTGAGGGGGCTGTAGGTCGCCATGAGGCCTCCCCTCAGCCTCCTCTGCTCTGGGCTGAGCAAACCAAGGGACCTCAGCTGCTCCTCACATGTCTTGCCCACCAGACCCCTCACCACATTCATAGCCTTCCTTTCACAGAATCACAGGGGCTGGAAGGGACCTCTGGGGGGGTCCAACCCCCTGCTACAGCAAGTTCTCTACAGTAGGTCACATAGCAAAGCATCCAGGTGGGTTTTGAATACTTCCGGAGAAGGAGATTCCACAACCTCTCTGGGCAGCCTGTTCCAGTGCTCTGTCACCCTTAAAGTAAAGACTTTTTCATGTTCATATGGAACTTCCTGTGTTCCAGTTTGGCTCTAAACATTGATAGCACTGGCTCTAGGCAAGCACTGGCAGAGACACAGAACTGAGCACTGGCACCGGTTGCCCAGAGAGGCTGTGGGGTGTCCTCCTTGGATATCTTCTAAACCTACCTGGATGTGGGCCTGGGCACCCTGCTCTGGGTGGCCCTGCTGGAGCAGAGGTGGGACCAGAGGGACCCAGAGGCCCCAGCGTACTGGTGTCAGGAATAGGGGCAGTCTGGCTGTGAAGACTTGCTACACAGCTTAGTCAAAGCTGTAGAAGACACTTCTGTTTTGACCAGTGGGTTTGCTATCAGTTGTCTGTATCACAAGTCTTTTAGCAGCAGCAAAGAGAGAGATCGTGAAAGGTCCTGGTTTACCTAAGGTAGCATGGAGATTTAGCTCTGCTAACAACCACGCAGACAAACCATGGAGAAATCTTTCAGAGGCCAGATGTGAATGCAATTGTTATAATACTGCCTAGGCCATTGGTTGTAATTTTCACATTTTTAGAAATTTGTTTTTGCACCAATATCGAGGGCACTGGGTCTCTCTGCCTGTATCAGTACAAATCTGGATTAATGCAGTCAAAGCCAGCAGAGCTGTATCAGTGCAAATTCAGTTCAAATGGCCTCAGAATAAAGCTCAGAAAGTTACTATCGTGTCACTTAGTAAGACATATTTCTTTTGGCTTCCATTTAGATGTGGTCCTTAAGGAGCCTGTCATAAGAGATATACGGTCTGGGCAAGAGGCCAGCTTACCGTCTGGAAGGAACAGCAGGGCTCCCATCAAAGTAGGGAACGGGGTAAAATGAGCTTTTTACTATTATTTTGTAATTCTGTAAATATTTGTAATTCTGAATTATGCAGTATGGTTCCCACTGTACTGTGACATGATGGAAGGGCTTTGCCATCTATAGACTGTGAGGGGAAAGCTGTTTACAGCAAAGATCTGGCATGCAGCATCTTAAAAATGTCTAGGAAATGACATCTGCTTTCTTAGCCAGAGAGATAAGATTCCTTCACAGCAGTGGTTTTTAAGCCATCAGTTCATCACAGCACAAAGTTAATTCCACCCCCTTCAGAGTTCATGGCTAAGCTCCCACTGCCGACAGGGGTTAGCTACTAAGAACCCATTTGTATCAGCTGGCGATATTACCATCACCCAACCACTCACTCTTTACTGAATACCATTTGGTTTTCCAAATCTCAGGTTTTCAGACTCCTGACATTGATAAAGGGTAGTCTATCACCCATGCAAGGTAGCAGGGGACAGCAGAGATGTATGTGAGTTTAGCAGGCAGGTATTCTTGTTACAGCAGTAGTAGAAAACCTAGAAAACCAAGTGTGTTTTGAAAGAACTGTTTTGAAACCACTGCTTCAGATCTGATTAAAAACTGAAAGAACTTTGTAGATGTTTACAGGAAATCCTGGGCTACGTGACAGCTTCAAACCATCTTTTATCCTGTGGGGAGAATCTGCTAAATCTTTATACCCAAGCTAGACTTCTGAGCATTACTAACTGCATTTTTAATTGCAAAGGATCCACACTTATATGAGGAAAGGGAGAACTGCCAACTGCATGCACAGTGTTGCCTGTAACAGAGGCCAGTTGCAGAGGGTTCAGAAGGATCTGCAGTACTGATTTAAGTAGCAAAGTCTGGGTCTGAAATCTGAAAGAATAGCTTCAGACTGTGTGCAGAACTGCACATACAAGTACTATGCCCAGAGCCTCCAAAGGCCTTTGGATGACCCCGAGAAAATGCAAGAAATTCCAGAGCAGGCAAATGGGGAGGGTCAATGTACTTTCCAAAATGTTTTTTGGTGTTTCTTAATAGAGTCGCCAATGCTGCTGTTGTCTGTGTACCTCCACATGAACTTCTTCAGTCCTGTTCCCAAACTGCACCCCACACACCACTGGTGCGCTATGGCATGAAGCCTGGCTCTGCACTCCAGCTACAAACCATCAGGCATCACGGTGAGCAGTGCAGGCACACAGCATCCCTCCTGCACTGCTTTCATGGGAAGAGAGCCCACTCCAAAAGGTCTTCTAATCTGGGTGCTGAGAGGACTGCTCCCATGAGCACGTGGTCCCACATGGAGACATCAATATGGCAAGAAGAGGGCAGATGGCCTGTGGATCAAACCTACCCTTGCTTTCAAAGAGGCCCCAAGAAATATCACACACAGCCCAGATGTAACGCATGGTCACAGCCCTCCCCCGCGCTGTGACCCGGGCGCAAGGCCCCCCATGGATCGAGAGCTACGTGGTGGTCTACGCTAAAAGCTGAGGGCTGGCAGGGTCCTACTGGTATGAATTGTTAGAGAATTTCTCTGCTAAACTCTTGGCCGCAACAGCATCCTGTGGCAATGAGTTCCACAGACTGATTACATGTTGCCTAAAAGGTATTTCCTTTCAGAATTGCGAATTATCCAACTTCCATTGACTTGCCCTCATACTTGTGGCATGGGGCTGGGAAATCAAGACATTTTATCCTACAAAGCTATGCTGTTGCATTTTAACACAAAGCCCTGTGCCCATCTTTTAGCTGCAGAATAGCTCTGCCAGGAAACATTGATCGTTGCTGTTATTGGACCTGCTAAAGGATGCAGGGAGGAGAAGAGCATAGCTCTCCTTCCCTTCCAACAGTAGCGCTTGGACATAGTGTGGCCACATACTGAAGAAGCTGCGCTCACTTCTGCTTCCCCTTCCCCACGTCAGAGTAAAGCTACATCTGCGCAAGCTTTGACAATTAAATCCATGTAAAAATCAATCTGCCTTCACCAACGCCAACTCTTAATGCAAGCAAAGCTATTTAGATGTTGAGAGCATTTTGAATTGAATCAAACCAGTGGAAGCTGCATTGAAATCTACTTAAGATTGAATTTTATTTACACTGTGCCGGTGTAACTAGATCAATTTCTAAATCAAATTTAACCCTGCTAGAGAAAATTTCTTAGCACAGATTAGGTTTGCTCTGTGAGGAAATTTGCTAATGGAGACACCACGTAGCCCTCTGAGGTTAACAGTTCTCATTTACCATAATGATGTGGTTGATATAAAAAAAAAAAACAACAGTGCAGGATATGCCAGTATCAATTTTCCGGGACCCTGACAGTAGTTCCAGGAGAGAGTTAGTTGGCTTTTGTGATTTTCTGAGGTAAAGAAGGAGGAAGTGATACTTAATTATCAGCAAATCTGATGGTGATTGAGGTTGATGGCCTGAAGCGGAGCTATAGAGGGTTCGGTGAAAACAGGCTGGCAGCCAGAAAGGTTCTTCTGTGGGAACACAGAGGGGTGTGGATGGTGGAAGGGGTTAACTCTCTAAGAAAGATAATTTGCATTGCTGCACACTTTATTCTTTTGTTTTTGGGATGAGTGGAGCTCTGATGCTGACTTCTTTGGGGCATTATTGGCTCAGCTTCTTTGACAGAACAGAAGTGCCTTTGTAGTCCGTTAAAGACCATTGCAACTCCATCCACATACCCAAAGCCCAAGAAGGGGGAGGCGGAAGAGCTGCCTACGCTTCCTCCCCCACATATTACATCAATAACATTTTGAAATCGTTTGCATCGTTACTCAAACCTTATCAAGGGAAATGTTCTTCAGCATTTTCACTGCGCAGCTACATCTAAGATGGAGCCTATGTGGTATGTCTGAAGGTCTGTTAAGGGAGACTCTAAACACAAATAATTTGGGATGAAGTTTGCTGGTAGAGGCTTCTCCAGCTGACCATTGCTCTCTTGGGGGTGATTGGAGGAGTCTCCCCACGCTGTCTTGTTACTGGATCAGAGCCATGAGAACAAGTTAAACCTATGCCGGAGAGAAAGCATGTTTTAAAGACAAAGGTCCCAATTCATTCACTTAATGAAAAATAATTAGGAACCTGCACATGTTGGACCCCTGGCATAGTCATGGTGAAGGAAGAGGTACCCCTTCCCTTCCAAAAGACAATGTTGATAATCTAAACTCCAAATCCTTTATTTGGGTGGCTCTCCTTGGTAACTAGTAAAAGAGTTTAAGCAAGTCAGCTCTGAACTTCGCAATAGCCACTGCATCCCTCAAATCATGTCCTGTGAATCTAGCCATAAATGTCTAGATGCCTCCTCAAAGGGTCAGATTTACTTGGATGTCATCAGAACAGCTCACACATCTGTGTATGCAGGCATCTGTACTGAGGTGAACAGCCAACAGAAAATTGTTGGAGAATGGTGAGTGAGGTGTACACCAGCAACACTGAGTTCTGAGCTTGCCCATCCCCGTGTGTCTGGAGGAAGGATTCATTGCAGGATTTGAGCCTTGAAGAGCAACAAAATCAAACAGCTGATAATTTTCTTTTGCCTTCCTCATGACACTGCAATTAAAAACAGGAGTATGCAAAAGTAATTGAGAAACATTACCAAAAATTCAGGTGGATAAAAGCAACAGAAAAGAATATAATGAGCCCCAAGATAATGAATATTCACTACAAGGATGAAAAGGTCAGATGCTTTCATTAGTCACCACGGGAAGGAAATATTCGTTTGAAATAATAATAATAAAAAACCCTAAAAAGGCTTTAAAAGAAGGGGGAGATAACAGCACAGCCTCTGCTCCCACAGCCAATGGATGGCATCCTGAGATGTGGCCAAGGGGCTTCCCAGCAGCTCATAACCCTCGGAGACTTAAACTGTGTACGTTGAAAGTGTGCATACCTGCCTCCAACCTAACACCATACCCCCTCCATCTGAATTTTCCCCGGCATTCACATCACTGCAGCACAGGAAAATGAAGAGGAGTGCTAACCTATCCCCCAGTTTCCCAAGCAGGGACTCAGTGCAGTGGTTTGTGAGTGCATCTGACAGATGTACGAGCAGATGGTGAGAGACACTCCCTGAGAGCAGCCGATTCCCAGACAGACACATCCAAAAAAATATCTTTCCACAGATAATGTGATTTTCAGAGGGAAGAAACCCAGAGCTCGTGCCTCGCACCAAAAGCCATTGAGCGCACAGTGTTGAGCCTGGGGATGGTGCAGAAATGCAGAAACGCTTGTCTGCAGGAAAGAGTTGACTGGGGACAACATGCCATGCAGGATGCAAACGTGGATCTCCATCTCATGTGAGCTGTGCAGTTACAACCAGCAGCAGAACCAGGACCGTCTTGTGCTGGAGTTGGGTGGGACGTATCAGCTCTGTTTCACATCTGCCAGAATGTGCTGTGTGAAATCAAGTCAGTCTCCATGTAATGCATGCACTTCTGTACGACCCACGCACTGACATACACCATGCAGGAGCGGGGCTGCTGCCTTGTTCAGTGTCTGGTGAACCTCTGCGTGGAATGTGACAGCCTGACATGGAGCCGTGGGGCCCGTTTTGAGGCTGGTGACTTGACACAAAAAGGTGCTTCTCTGATTCAACAGAGTGGGACCCAGGAAAAGTGGGTTTTGTTCCTTATCCTAGGCGTGCTGCTTATCCAGGTGTGCTTTTAGCAGCATGGGTGCCCATTTCTTGTCCAGTTTGGGCAATGGGGTCTGTGTCAGACCCTGCCACAGCCTTGCTGGGGGTTTTCTGCCTGCCAGCTTTATCTTTTGGGTGCGCAATTACGTTGTGGTGGGACAGGACCCATCCCACCTGTGCCCTGTGCTGCTCGTGGCACAGCGGAGCCCCATTTTGGAGCAGCCGCACGCCATCACCCCACAGCCAGCAGGTTTGGGGAGAGAGACTGCGTTAAGGAGAAACAACCCCAAAAATTCTGGTAAGGCACAGAGCTTTGGGGGGGGGGAGGGGGCTGCTCCTGAGGAGAAGTTCAGCCGCAGTCCTCGGGGAGGGGGACGAAAGGAGGAACAAAAGGCGATGGCTTCCCTCACAGCCAGCCCCCGGCTTGGCAGCACGGGCTCCCCCCTCCCTCCGGGGGGGCACGGGACTGAGAGAGCCGCTCGGCCGAGCCCCGAGGCAGGGAACGCGGCGCTGGGCCTGGGGGCGGCGGCGGGGCCGCGCTGCCCGGGGTGCCCTGAGGCGGCGGGGATGGCGCAGCCGCGCCGCGGGGCCGGAGGCAGCGTGAGGGGGGAACCGTGCCGCAGGAAGCGCGGCCCCCCCGGGGACGAGCCCGAGTGTGTGTGTGCGTGCGGTGCTGGGGGCTGCGGGAGCGGCTTTAGTGCAGGTATTAAAGGGTCCCAGCTGGGAAGGAGCCTCCCGCCCGCCCCGGGAACGCTCTCCTCTTGCCGCCGAGTGACTGAAAGGAGGTAAAGGGGAGGCGGGAGGGCTNCGGGGGGTTGCTGAGGTGAGCCGGGGGCCGGAGTTTCCTGGTCAGGGAGCTCCGGGTGAGCCCTGAGGGGCTTCGGAACGAAGCAGCGTGCCCGTGCGGCTCAGAGCAGGGCACCAGGTAGCGGAGCTGTGGAGCTGGGAGGGCTCGGTCTTGCCGCAGGGGTTGGATGTGCCTCTGTGCCCACTGAGGAGGTGCCACAAGTGGCTGAAGGGCCGTCCTCTGCGTCAGGGCTCTCTATGGAGGAAGAGGTGCTCGGGAGCCTGCATGCATCCTGCCTGAGAAAGTAATGTATCTGCGAGGGATTAAATGCTTCAGCGTGTCCTTATCTCTCTCCTTTGTGTCCCTGTGCAGGAGCACGGACTGCCCGGCTTATTTTTCAGAGTTGAAGTAATGGCTGAAGTTGGTCAGTGGGATACAGCCGGAGGCCCGGAGCGGTATCGAGGGGCTGCACGCTGCCGGTGATCTGACCCTGAGCCTCTGCCTTCGTGGGGACCGCTGAGATGGGGAACAGCGGCTCTGCTGTGAAGGTCTGTGCCGATCACCAAGGAGGCATCAACTGGCTGAGCCTCAGCCCCGATGGGCAGCGCCTGCTGACGGGCAGCGAGGACGGCACCGCACGGCTCTGGAGCACGGCTGACAGCCAGTGCCACGGCCACTTCCAAGGTACGGGCGTTGTGTTAGAGCTTGGAGCCTGGCACGGGCCACCCAGCGCCTCCTGGGCTCTTTCGGTCCCTGCTGCGTGCCAGGATCATGCTTGTCTTGTTTTGTGTTTTCTTCAGTACTGAGTGCAGTAATGTTAAGCAGAAGCTCTTTCAGCCCAAAACAGGTTACCAGCACTGCTGAACGCTCGGATCCTTTTATCTCAGGGTGTGGAAAGTAGCAGTTGTTTTATTGCTCTTTCTGGAAGCCTTCTGTTTTACACTCTGATCAAATCTTACCTTCTTGCTATTGTCTCTCTCCCTCCATTTATTTATTTTTTTTTTTTGTCCTTTTGATCATCTCGTTTTCCAGATGATCTCTATTTAGAGCCTCTTGACCCAGAAGTCTGGAAAGAAACCTTATTAAATAGGCTATGTTTTTTTTTCTCCGTAGAACTTTACATTTGACATGCAACAATGTTAATTGCTGGGCTTTTTTATTCTAAATTCTTTTTGCATTTTTAATCAAATTTAATATCGTTAGACTAACATTTGGATAATTAAAAGAAAAACTGCAAAAAGCACAGTCATGCAGGAATCAGACCATTACATTCGTATTCTCACTCACTCATGTTCTTTTTCTCTTTATATAGCAAAAAAAAAAAAAAAAAAAGCGTCTGCCTTTGGAATTTCTGATCCTTTTTTTTCTTCCGAGAATAAACATTGTTGGGATTTTTTTGTTTGTTTGTCTGCTTGTTTTTAACTATAGAGTATTGTCTTTGCCCCCACATCCTGCCATGGCTCTGTCTCCTGGAAGACTCGCTGCATTTGCTGAAGGATTAGAAATCCATTTAAAGCAGTAACTAACTTCTAACTAGGAAGATAAGTATATTGGATAATAGTCAGTGTCTGGCCTGTGAACTGCTAGTGTTTGGGGCAAACTTTTTTTTTAAAAAAAAAAGTTGGCTAGGTGGTTTCTGAGCTACTAGTCAAATCAGATAATTGAAGGTATTTTATATTTACGTTCTCACACAATTCTTGTGTAAATTCACATTGTAAGAGCTGTAATTACTGATAAACCTGTATCTATAACACAGTTTCCAGCTTCCACCACAGCATAACCAACAGAACTGTGTGGTGGCTGGTTGTGACCAGGCCATCCCCAGCCCTTCTCTGCTGCTGCAGGGCCTTTTGGCAAGCTCTGTGTGACTCCAGTATTGTCCATGGTTAAAATCTGACTGGCAGACTTTGCTGCAGTAACCAAAGTGCTGTTTTGATCCCCTAAGAGCAGGGTTAGATGCTGCTGTATGAAAAATGCTGGTGGTTGAAACCTGCCCCAGTTAAGCTGCTTTGCAAAAAGTTCTCACAAAAATGTGAGGATGGGTGTAGTTTACATATAGCCCTGGTTTAATTTTTGACATCTGGTGAATTTGATTAGAAGAAAATAAGACTGTGTGTATGCTGATCACTAAAAGACTTTTGAACTACAAGAATTGCAATAAAATCATGTTTTTGATGTCAGTCAACCTAAGTGTTTTACTGGGCTGTCTGCTTTCCCTCAATTCTTTAGTATCTCTACTGTACAACATTCTGTTTTTCTAGTGTCTCCCTCTCTGTCTGTCTCTCTGTTTAGTTACATTTGCCCTTTTTATATTTTTGGGTTTTTCTTCTAAATCACAGTAGGGCCTGCTGGCTTCAGCCAACGTCTGGGATGCTTCAGAAGAAACAGTGCTGGTCTTGAAATCTTATAGTCTAAATATATAACTCCAAAAGAGTGTAAGAGCATGCTATCTCATCTGCTAGGTGACAATATTTCATCTTGGGTGAAGCTGGAGCCCAAACCTTGAGGTGGTTTTCAATGCACAATGGCACATCTTACTGAGTAGCAACAAAAGTTTTGGGTTGCAGTATAGATTCCTCCTCATGAGCATTGCCACACGTTTCACCATGACATTGTAGTGTAGCAGTTGTGTCTATTGTATCTGCAAGCTCCTGACCTTCTCCCATCACTGTATAAATAACTGTGCTCTTGTTCTTTCTTTGTGTCATTTCCTAAAGGTGTACTGGTATTCTGAAAACTGTTTTCACTCGTGTTATTAGTCATAATGGGGAAAACATTGGCTGATTTTTTTACTGGTTATGTTTTTTTGTTTGCATTTCGTTCTGCTTGGACAATGAAACTGAACTTGCTGGTGAGGCTCCCGTCTCTTTCTTGTCTCCTAGTTTCATGCTTCAGTGCAGGCCTGTTGTTTGTGTCCTGACAGTCAGTGGGTTGGTTTGAAATGCAGCCTCTTTTTCCTGACTTTAGAAGAAGAAAGCAAAAGCATTTCTTTATTTAAAACAAACAAGCCTTTTTTTTTTTCTTTTGTCCCCTTTTACTAGTTTTAAACTGTAGCAGTCCAAATTTCATTATACTGGTACTATTTCAGCTCATTATACTTTTATAAAACTGTTTGAACTGCCTGATTAAGTGAACTGTACTATTTTACTCTTTTGCTTAATCCTTTAAAAAGTGGAATTTTTTACTGTTAATTGAAAATGTTGTGTTTTGCACAAATCCTTAAATATGAAGAATGTGATTTGTGCATTTAAAACTAGAGCTTCAGTCCATTCGGTTTTTGTGCTTCTAGCAAAACTGAAGAGCTCACCTAGTCTGCCCTGTTCGCCTGCACTATGTTTGAACTTCTGTCATCTCTGCTCTTATTGCCAGGACATGAAAGTTACATCACCTTCTGCCACTTAGAAAATGAGGCTGCCTTCACCTGCAGTGCAGATCACACCATTCGAAAGTGGGATGTAGTGACAGGGCAGTGCCTGGCCGTTTACCGAGGACACACATCCATTGTTAACAGGTCGGTTCCACGGAGTTCTACCATTGTGTTCCTGTAATCTGTTATCACATATATTGTCATTTTACTGCAGTTTTCCATTACTGTGCTAACAAAATAGGTTGTGTAAACCTTTGAGTACATCCTACACGTGTTCTGTGCTGTAATGGTTAGATTTCCTAGCAACAGTGCTGACACATCCATAGACAGCAGATAGGAGAGAATTGAAAGGCACGCAGCGGGGGAATTGAATCCAGCACTAGGAATGAAATTCCAGAAGAAATTATTCAATTGATAACAGATGCTTCTGATAAATAGATGTAAAAACATCACGTCAAGCCTTTGAGTCACTGAGGGGGATAAAGTCAGGGCTGTTTATGGAATTACTATTCCTGCTTGTGCAAACGAAGTTCAGAATTAAACTGATTGCACATAACTGATTGGCTTGTTGCTTTTCAAGTGCCTCTTAATAGCTGGGATGGTTTTACTTAATCGCAAATAGAGCAGTCAGTCAAAGATTTATTTTGAGTTTTTTTTCTTTTCTTGTTCTTTAACAAACTCAAAACACATACTATGTGCAGCTAGATTCTGTAAATAGTTAGGAAGGCTGGCTCTGCCTGAGTTTTGGCACTGGCTTCATTCTGCCTGAATCAGCAAATGGGAAATGTGTTCCCTATTCGTATGTCTTTGCCAATTTGAAAGGTTCCAGAGGACCAAACTCAGCTGATAAAGAAGATAGGTTGTAATGTTCCCTATTTCCAGTTTGGAAACGTGAACCACAGAGATCGTGCTGTTATGCGTTGTGTGTTTGTGCAGCTACAGCCCCTTGCTGGGAAGGCCCAGTAAGCTGAGTTCTTGGGCTGTGGTCTCTGATTTGCTCTTGAGTTCTGTAGTAAGTGGGGTGTTCAAAGATCCCACACTAAGTGAAATTAATACAATTTTGTCCGCACTCTCTATTTGATAATGGAAAGATGTTTGTCTTTCTGTACCATTAGTTACAGTTCAGGTCCTTGGAATGTATTATTTATTTTGATTCCAAGCTATTTTCTTAGGTCAGTTTATAAGTTTCTGCTTATAAAGAAATACTAATACTTAATTGTGAAGAAAAATGAGTTATTTGTGAAGTATAACAAAAACAAAAAGACAGGAAAAACCCACAATTCTCTCCCCTGCGCCAGCAAACCAACACCTGTCAGTTAGCATATATAACTTATGAAAAGTATGTAGCAGTGATGCAGGAAAAGATTTTAGAAAAACACAACTGCTCAAAGCTGCAATGCTGTGCTGCTGAAAGAACACATTGATGTGCCTGAGTAAGGAGTCTTATTTTTCAAAAGTAAAAAAAGGAAGTGTTTTGATGTTTAAAAAAAAGAGAGAAAGAAATAATGTGTCTTAGACAGAAAGGCTGAATCAGAGTTATGCATGTTGTGTTCTAATTTCATTGTGCTTGGTGCTTAAATTGTGACCCTCCCCCCACCCAGAAAAAAGTTAAGTAAAAAGAATTATACTTTTAGTACATAAAAACTTTATTCTTTACAGGATCCTGGTTGCCAAAGACTATCTCTTTAGTGGCTCCTATGACAGGACAGCTCGCTGCTGGAGTGTGGACAAGGAGAAACAAATCCAGGAATTCCGGGGCCATCGGAACTGTGTCCTGACTCTAGCTCACTATTCCTCCAAGGATGTCCTTGAAGAGGAAGAGGAGGAAGAGGAGGAGGAGGAGAAAATGAGCAGAGACCTCCTGGTGACAGGTAGCACGGACTGCACTGTTAAGGTCTGGTGGGTGTCCAGCGGGCGCTGTTACCAGACTCTGCTGGGACACACCGGGGCTGTCTTATGCCTTATACTTGACGCACCAAACAGGGAGCTGTTTTCTGGCAGCACGGATTACACCATTCGAACGTGGAATATCGTTACCGGCGAGCAGCTGAAAGTGTTCAAAGAGCATCAAGGATCAATCATTTGTCTAGAGGTAAGAATGGAGGCTTCAAGAGCCACTCCGAGGAGGTATCCGTATCCTAATTTCTGTGGGTCTCAATTGTCTTTTCATTCACAGAGAAGCTTTTCTGGGAAAGGCTGTAAATAGTATTCTTAAACATTCATGTAATAACAGAATAATAGTGCTCTGTGGTCTTGGAACAACTTTCCCTAAAATGCATTCTGGTATCCTCTTGGCTTCCAGTGGCTATGCTGGTCTGACTTGTAGCTCAGTATCTGTTTAAGTCCTCCTGGGTCTTGAAATTCATATGTGGGGTGTCTGGGAGCACTGTCCTTCTGAGTAGAGTTGTGTACACTGGATCACTGGACTTTGGAGAAAAATAACACCAGCTGTTGTTGGTGCAACAGAGCAGACGCAAGGATGGGTAACTTAAAAAGGGGGGGGGTTGAAAATCAGAGTAAACCAGATATCTTTAAAAACACCAAAAAACAACCCAAAATTGTGGGCAGGAGATAACAGGAAAGCATAAAGCTGAAAGGAATCCTGCTTTTAAAACCACACAGATATAATCTGAGAAAAGAAAGGGAGAAAGGAAGTGGCCAAGCAAGAGAATGAGCAAGGAAAATGGAAAAGAGAAGTAGAGCCTGGGGGAGAGAAATCAGGAAATAGTAAAAGAGAGAGGGGGAAAAAAATTAATGTGACTTGAAATACTGTACCATATTTTTGTTTGCAGTGTTTCGCTGATGAGTGTTACCAAGTTTGTTAACATCACAGGGGAGGGAATGGGTTTAGGGAGATTAAGGAAAAGGGGAGCTATGGCACGAGCACTTGTCCTGTAAAGTCCATTCACCAGAAAATACTAATGGAACGTTTAAAGGAAGCGTGTGATGGTCTGTAAGTTAATTTTAGGTCAGTGAATTTAAATGTTTTAAGTACATGTGTTGTATTAACTTCCACAAGACAACAGTTTTCTCGCTGCTCTGCTTGTTTCTGTAACTGCTTTTCCTTTACAGAGGCTACAGCATGTATTTTTAATAGCTGTTGAATAAACATTGCCTCTTTCTAAAGAAGATAGTCACTGCCGACACTGGCAGCCTGAAAACCCAAGAGTACTGAAGGAATTCCATTTTCCTTTCTTTTTAGAAAGGAAAAAGAACTAAATGGTGTTGCCCTGGAGTAATGTTTGTCTTGCTTGGGTAAATTCTCAGCATTAAAGCTTGTTTTTATATCGTGGTAATGTATTTTAAGGATGCTCAAGTAAATCTGTTGCTGTTCCTAGTGTCACGCTATGTTTTGCTGTTTAATTGCAGCCCTTCTCCAAGGCACTGATTGGCAACAACAGAGCTTGCTTTAATTTAATTGGGTTCTTGCTGAAATTGTTACACAAAACTGGCTTGACCCTCTCCCAGAAGCCTGGGAAATTCAATTATACTCTTTGAATGCTCAGGAATGAGCAGCACTTCTCTACTTGTGAGCACAGAGTTAGACAATGGTTTTAAACAAACAGAACTTCTTGTAGGAGAGAAGAAAAGCAAAACCAACACATCTATTTGGAAAACCTGAACAATTTGAAGTAGACAAGACTACTGCAGCCAAGATTGTGCTGGCAAGGGTCCTGGCCAAACCCTCAGCCTGTAGCTGTGAGTACAGGGTAGCCACTCACTTCTCCCATCATCCATTGATGCCCGAGGCAAGGGGAGCCCAGCTGGGTACACGCTGCCCTAAAACTTATCCCAGCTGAATCTGTCACCATAATGCTGTTGAATAGCTTTAGCCTGTCAATCTTTCCTAATTCCTCACTCTTCCTTACTGGGTTCAACACTGGCCCTTCTGTTCCACTTGGCTGCCTCTCAGCACAGCCCACATGGTATTTTCATCCTTTTAGAAAGGGGTCAATCACCAGAATCCATACAAAGATGTTACAACAGAAGGGAAACTTCCTGAACAGAGGTGTGTGTGGTTTTTTGTGTTTTGTTTGTTTGGTTTTGTATTTTTGCTTTATGGTTCTTTACTTCGCTTTTGGTTTTAATCATTTTTAGTTCTCCAGGAACTTTTGGAGCTTTCTTTGCCCAGGGCTTCCTTGTGACAGTGTGACAGTCTGTGTCAGTGAGTTAGTGTAATATTTTTCAAACCATGGGTCCGGGAGGACTTGGAGGTAGCTGTGAGTCACTCACAGTAGCCAGCAGACAGCTTTAATTGTTGGCAGTAGTTCTGTTTCTTTGGAGCAGAAGAGTGAGCTACTAATTACACCAGATTTTTACTCCCTTGTCCTGGAGGAGCTGAGCTGGTCCCAGCAATTAAAGGTAGTCATTCCCCATTTGCTAGCTGCTATAATCCTTGTGTGGAGAGACTAAAGGGGTAAAAAAAAAAAAAAAAAAAAAATTTTCATTTTATTTATGCAAATAAAGGTTCCTGAGGGAGGCTGGCCTTTCAGAACGTTTGAGAAATGGAGTTTGGTGTGGTCTCTTGTCCTGGACAGGGAACAGGAAAAGTTTGGATATTGATACAGTATTTTTCCCCAACTTTAAAATGCAGTTTTTAGCAGGAGTGCCTTGGGATGTTCTGAACCGCTGCAGATTCGGTCTGGGCTGATCCAGTCAGCTCCCATTACTTTTCAGTAGCATTTCTGTAGCAGTGAAGGGAGCTTCCTGGGGCAGATACCCATGAGGTGCACCCATGTTTTGTCCTGTGCTTCTTGCAGGGCTGGTGTATGAAGAGTAGAGAGATGTTGCCACAAGCACGTTGGGATTTGGAATGTTCCTCAGTTGCTCCAAAATCCTCTGGGTGCTGTTGCCATCTAGCATACGTTAGAGGAGCCTGAATATCCTAACCTATCATGGCAGGACAGGAAGCAGTGGTTAGCTTTTGGCTTTCACTGTTCCCCTGTCCTTGGTGATCCTGGCCAATGGAGTCAGGAGGGTGAGCTGATCCCATCACCTCTGACCTGTGCTGTTGTCCCAGGGTCAGTCTGTCGGAGCTGGTTTACCAGCTGGAGTGACCGCACGTGCTCTGCTCTCCCAATAGCTCTGCTGCAGGTACCAGCTTACTGCAATGCCACTCCTCTCTTCCTTCCACCATCTAAGTGAAGCTGACTAAAGGTCTGCCAGTAGACTTTCTGCATGTGAGGTGCCTTGGCAGCCTTGACTCCTTGGCTCATGTCGCCAGGCAAGGTAACCGCAGTCCAGCAGCCAGAGCTCTTCACTCGTGCGTCTCCTGCAGCGCGCCGAGAGCTTGGCAGGCAGGGGACAGCAGCTGCTTTGAGTGCTCTCAAAACCAAAGCCAATGATGTGATTGGATAGGAAGAAATGGGGAAAAAGCAAGGGTGGGCTGAGCGTAATCACACAGCTTATTCTGTTTCTTCCACTTGAAAATTTCAGGCCTGGCTAAAGACCAATATTTGTAATTAATAATCAAACATGTATTTCCCTTTAGCACCACAGTCTGCAATAGGCTGAATAACCCTGGCCTAAATATTTACTTGTGTGTGTTATTCCAAATGTCTCAAATGTTTTTGCAGACTGCTTACAAGGATTGCTTTGTCCTTTGCTGATTGTTCAGACTGAGTATTTATCAAAATCGTGCTGCCAAAAGCTGGCAGAAAGAAATGATCCAGCTTGGTATTTAGCTTGGATTCTATAGCCAGCATTCTTACAAGGATGAGAATTGCAAAAGGAGTTTTAAATGAACATGAGTGGGCAAGGACTTGCTTCTGGTTTTCTTGCAAAAGATCCTTTGTTAGGAACATTCCCCTTAGTTGTCTTTTAAAGCTGACTAGAAGAATGCTTTGGGCAAACCCATTGCCTGAATGGCGTTTGTACACTTCACTGTTGTGATTGTGGGGACAGATTTTTTATTTTTTTTATTATTATCATCACATCAATTAAATTGTGTATATTCTTGTAATTTGTATTTGATACATCGTTTATCAGAGAATGAATTAGAGGAATCTGAACGTGTACAGCACCTCTAGAAAAGGAACATGTTTCTAGGACCATTACACTGCAGTGAAGAAGTTGAAAAATGTTCTCTAACAGCCAGACCAGAGAGCTTGCTCTAGATGGATTCTCAGTTTAAAAAACAAAACAAAACAAAAAAAACAATTCCCTGGGGGCAAGAAATTGTTTTGGTTTTTTGGGTATTTAGCTCGTTAAAATGAATGTGGTTTGAATGTGATCCTGAAAGCCTTAACTCAGCGGAAGGCTCACATAGCTGTAACTTGAGGCTGCTCCAAGTTGGTGATTTCTTGCTTTGGACAGAAGACCCAGCGGACAGGTTGTGGGAGGGCTGACCCCTGTCTGGCAATGGGAAACGTGCTGATGTGAACTCGTTCCTGGGAGCCACTCTGAGCACAGTGATCTGCAGAAAGAGGACGTGCTCAAATCTAATCGGTGAGCTAATTGCCTCTCCTTGAATGAGAGTTAAATTGTGTCTTGTAGTTAAGGTTAATGGGGAGAGCAAAGTCCATTCGTGTAAGCTGTGGGTTGCAGTACCTGCTAAGCAACTCTCTGCTGATATTTTCTGGCATTCATACAGGTGGAAATTGTCTTAAGCTGCTGCATGTGTTCAGCTCAGCCACGCTTGTGAAGCAATAGGGTTGTGACTGTCTTGAGAGACCAACCCTAGCTATGGTTATTTATTTGAACTGCGGCATGTCTAGAGGCTGCAACCAACATCAGGATTAAATATAATACGCTCTTTTTTTTTTTTATGGTGAAACCTGTAACTACTTCAGTGTTTGTAACCTTTATTTTGCCAGTGCTGCAACTTGGCTGTTAGAGAGCAGTCTGACCAAACTTTTTCATGGAATAGTACATCTCCAGGGCATCAGCCTGAGGACTAAGACAAATTTCCTTCATTCCTCTGTCTGTGTTGTGGTGAAAAGCAAAGTCCCTCAGCATAATGAGAAAAATGAACAGTCCAGAATTAAAGATAACAATGTAGTTATTTTTTTTCCCATCTGGTGGAGGCTTTAAAAATGGGCATCTGATTGTCATCAGTTTCTTCTATTCTTTTGAAGCTCCTTGCAGCTCGTTAGTATCCAAACTGCAAATCTGTTGCATGTTGTCTGCTCTGCTACAGGTGTCCTTGCCTTGCCACGCTTCTCCTTGTCAGGAACTTTGTTGGGCAGTTAGCCAAAGTGAACAAAGCACTCAGAAGCCAGCCAAGGAAAATACAGCTCTGAAAATACCACCTCTTCTCCAGGCACTTGCACATTAGAATATGTAACTGTTTCTACTGATCGTTTTTAAACCAAGAGTTGACAGGCTTGGATGTAGTTGGAAAATCTATCAGGTGAAATTTTACCTTTTTCCTTCGAAATCATAAGGAAGTTAAATTCTTCAATAAGAATAGGGCTGGGGTTAGGGAGTTGGGTGTGGGTTGAGGAGCCTTGGAGATAGAAGGGGGGCAGCGGGGGAGGCCCTGGTAGTTAGAGATGAGGGGTTTGTTAGCTCATGAGCATTTGCTGAAAATGGCCGCGCCTGGATGCCCACACAAAAATAGGTGCTGGTCTTGTCACTAGGGAGGCCTTGCTCCCACTGAAGCTACAGCATGGTCTTGCATTCTGGTGAAGAAGTCAGCATACTGAGCCCCGCTGCCAAGAGCGTAATGTGTCAGCAGGGATATTAAAGCCAAGGAACAGCAGCTGTGGACACTTCCTAGTGATAGGACAAGGGGTAGTGGCTCTAAAGTAAAAGAGTGGAGATCTAGGTTGAATATTAGGAAGAAATTCTTCGTGATGAGGGCGGTGAGGTCTTGGCACAGGCTGCCCAGAGACCTGTGGATGCCCCATCCCTGGAGCTCAAGGCCAGGCTGGATGGGGCTTTGGGCAACCTGATCTGGTGGGAGGTGTCCCAGCCCACAGCAGGGGGTTGGAACCAACATGATCTTCAAGGTCCCTTCCAACCCAAGCCATTCTGTGATTCTAAGGATTGGAGCATACTGTCTTGCCCAGCAGTTTGAGAATTGGTGGATCTGAATTAAATGGTCCCTGCGTGCTGGGGAGGTTTTAACTGGTTTGGAGAGTGCTAGAACTGCTGGGTAGGAGAAGCCAAGTCAGGAGGTTGCTGGCTCTCCTTCTGCAGCTGTTGCCAGAAGGTGACTTTCAGGTAGGTCAGTGCTTTGGGCACCTGAGTGGTTGGGAGCAAATGGGAACTATGTTAACATCCATCATTTTTGATCTGTTACAATAGTTTCCAACACAGCATGTAAGAAATAATGGTTACAGGAGCCCAGCACCTGTGCTGCTGGCTGACCCTGGGCCTTCCACTGCTTCCACAGCAAAGGTGGCATGTGCCCAGCCAGCACCGGGGTGTTGGCACAGCACATCCAGCCTCGGTGAGTTACAGCCAAGCCTGTTGTGGCTGAACTGGAGAATAAACACATCTTTTGGATGCAAACTCTGAAAGAAAGCTCTGGAGTAAAACCACTGATCTGACGTGGGTCAGATTGGATTGGTTCCTCTGTCTTTCTCTTTTCAGAGAGAATCCCAGCTGGTTTTCATGTACCTCTTGGGCAGTTTCAGGCACTCTGTGCACTGATGCTCATCACAGCTGCCCTGAGGCATGTAATGCATCCTGCACTCTGGGATTCTGGCAGTCAAACGTTACAATGCTAGGAATTCCAAGTCATTTTCTGGGCCAGGGCTTGAGTTGCACGGTGTCACAGTCCCCCACCTGGAAAGGTATTTATTTAACATTACACAACGTGAGGGCCTGCTCGTAAGGTGCATTGGCTGGGGGCACTGGGTGTGAGGATGATTATTATTTGACTAAATAATAGATAGATATAGTAAATCTGATTTGCAGCTTCAGCCTGAGCTAATAGCTCGTCAGGTTCCCCACTAACAGCTGTTTTGTGTTCTGCATTATAAAATACCATGGAAATGAGAGGCAGTGTGACAGTCAGAGCATGTAGCAGGCTTTGCTGTTGGCTTTGCTGCAGGCTTTGTCTGTGACATCAGTCGATGGGGTAACCTGGTCGTGTTTCTGTTTCCAAACATTGCTGAGAGTCCTTTGTTACTCTGCTCCCTTGCTTAAACTGGTGGGTGGGAGGAAGAGAGAGAAATGTGTGTCACAGGGCAGCCTGGGTGGGTGGCTTTGGGCTTAATGAAGAGGATTGCTGTGCTGCCACCTCTGCAGGTCTCACTGGGCATCAGGAGCTTTTATGGCTCGTGTGCTCCTGATGGTATAAAATAAGCCCAGGTCATATAACATATTTTTATACCTAGCAAGGAAGAAAATCTAGGCCAGTTGCTGCAGTTCTGTTTCGTTTCAGCATTTGTACACCCATGTAAAGGTGGGGCTCAAGCAGCGTAACCCCCCGTACTGGTAATGCTGAGTGGCACTTACTGCAGGAGGTCATAACTCGGTGTTTTCCCTTTTTCAGTGGGTGGGTTCATGCAGCTAGCAAGATGTCTGAACGAGCAATGTGATGACTTGGCCAAGAGCAGCCCAGCAGGATCTCAACTCCAAACAACCCCTTGCATTTAGCAGGGCCATGTGACAATGTTTTCATGCCCATTGAAGCTGAGCCTGGAAACGAAGGTCGGGTTCCCTTCCTCAGGCTGTTACAGCTCTCAGTTTTCATTAGTGCTGCTGGTCATTCCTTCTCTTTCCTCGAGGAGATGTAGTATTAATGCTGTTGCTAAAGCAGCTTAAAAGTAATGGGATGTGACATTTCAAAGTACTGCTGACTTTTAGCAGTTGATGTGTTTTACAGCCTCCTGACGTTTAGCTGTGAAAACTGCCCTGTGGGCCAAGTTCTGCTCGTTTATGATGCCTTTCACAAGTGACGCCCTCTCAAAGTGGACTGGAGATGGGAAAGAGTGGAAAAACATTTAGACTTCACAGCAACAGCATGCAGAGAGTAGGGACCGAGGAGTTTATAATGCAAAGTGGCCCTTGAAAGTGACCTAAGAGCAACACCCAGGTCCAGTTGACTTGTCGTGTGTTCTGCTGTTGGTTTCCTGGTGATGTCTGGGCACCCTGAGGGTCAGTGCTCTGCTGGCCTTGTGGGCCTCCTGCTCTGTGTCTGGAGGGGAACCAGAGCGTTGTTAGTCTGTGTGAATCCTGCTTCTTCAGCGGCTCTCCTTCCCATCTCCCTATCCCCTTGATGCTAAAATTGCTGTGACTTTCTGAAACTTACCTCAAATGACTGCAGTGAGAGTGTGTGCCTTACTGGCTGACTCCATTATACTGCCCTCAAATGGCAGCTGCCAGGCCATCCTCTGCTTGGAGAAGTGTGCAGAGCTGTGCAGAGCAGTGGCAGGTCAAAGCTTTAGTTTGCTCTCCTTACATGAGCGTGAATGCAGGATTTTCCTTTGCACTGCAGAGGATTTCTCTGCAAAGCTGCCAGGTGTTGTGCAATTTAGATAGTCTACTGCTGAGCACTGGCAACTTTTACAGTATGACACACATCTGTTACATTCTCCCTGTCTCACTTTCCCTTCTGCAATTGTTTCCTTTGCCATCCTCTGCTGTATCTGTGTGGAAAAGGGAAAAAAAACCAACCTCCACTTCTGGTGAGTTTACACAGCAGGGAGGATGACTTGATGTAATGGAGCCCTGCTCTTTGCGTTTCATAGGCAGGCTTGCTCAGAACTCCCAGCAGAAGGTGGTCTGATTGAAGATGTTTAGAAATCTGTGTGAGAATAGTTAATTATTTGATCACTGGGTAACAGTCTAAAAAGACTTCTGGAAACAAAGCCACAAGACTCAAGGAGGAGCTCGTGTTCCCAAGGATTGACCTTGTGCCATGGTAATCCTGGTGTACTCTGGTTTATGCTGGGTAGAGTTTTAATTCACATTTTTTGTTACTCTGGAATTTTTGTTTTAATTAAAACTTAGTCTGTTAAGTGGTCTTGTCAACTGTGCTTTGCAGAAACTGCCCTACTGCTTATTTGTTTTTGTTTTGTTTTGTTTTTGAGGCTGTTCAGACAGAAACCCTGACTTCAGATGAGTCACTTCAGTGCAGTTCTCTCACCACCATGCCTGAGAGACTATTGCTGATGGTTTTTTTCTCTTCCCTTCAGCTAGTGAATCGGCACTTGTATTCAGGAAGCGCGGACAGGACAGTGAAGTGCTGGTTAGTAGACACTGGGGAGCGAATCCAAACGTACAAGGCTCACAAGCACAGCGTTAGCACTTTGAAATACCACGCTGGGATCTGTAAGTTGCCTTTCCTCTATTCAGCAATCCTGTCTCCTTTTGGATGTTTGTCTTTGATCAAAGATTGTTGATAGAGAGTACTCTAATTTTGAAGGCTTGCAAAATTGTCACTTTTTTTTCAGCTCCAACGTGTTTTATGTTCAGTATCAAACTTTGCTGTGCTGCTCCATGTGAGAAGCTTAGATCTTCCCTCCATATTCCACCTCCTTCTTCTGGCATGTGAAGAGGCAGTTGCTTTATTTATGTTATGAAGGGAAGTGGCTTAAATCCAGAGCTGTCTGGGGGTTGTTTGCATAGCCCTGGTTTAGCCTCACCAGCCTGATGTCTGTCAGCCTGCTTCTGCTGCTTCTGGGGACAGCAAGTGCTGCTGCTGGGGTACAGCTCTGTGCCTGCCTCTGCTGCCGTGTCAGTGCTGTCTGATGGATTGTCCTGAACCACAATCACATCTCAAATCCTCACTGCTCCTTTCTAACAGATATTTTTTTTCAGACTCTGACTATCTCCGAGACACATTTTTTCACAAATCCTTTTAACCATCCTCGAGAAAGTTAGGCTCAAACAGAAGTTTCATTATCTGATGCCGCCCCCATCAACTCTGCAGCTTTGTTTTTCTCCCCCTCATCCTTGCAGTGTCCCTGCCTCACAGATGCATTATTTTTTCCATAACACTCTCTTTCTTGCAACACAGGCAGTATTGCTGCATTTGTTCAGGCCTGTGAAGAACATCGTGATAGCGTCACAGAAGTGTTCATAGTGGTATTTAAGATCTCAGTTTTAAATCAAGAGCAAAAATCCTAAATGTGTCAAATGGGGGGAATTGAATTATTTCACTTAGAATGGAATACATGTCATGGAAAAATGTCAGGGATGTGTCTGAACATAATTCAGATGCATTTTAATTCTTGAAAGAGGAAATTTCCCAATCATAGACTGTGATTGATTGCATTCTAGTAGTGCAATTCTGTAGCAGTTGCAATTCTAATTGAAACAAGACTACAAGATACTGTTGTAAAGAAGTGATCAGAAGCACGTTCACTTGATAGCAAATAATGTAGTGTGAAATTCTAGCTGCTCACCTAGCTCAGGTGAGCTGGTGCATTCCCTGATTTTCAAAAACGTGGAGAAAATACTTTGGGATAAATGAACTTGGTTATGGTTTATGTCACACTTGCACCAGCCCAAGAGTACGGAAAGAAGCTCAGCTGAGACGTGCTAGCTTTCTTTTAGAAGATCTTCTTTTTGCTGCTGTCTGTCTGCTCAGTACCCAAAGACTTGTTGCCTCAAAGATTTCAGTCTGAATAAGAAAATGCAGCCAAAGAAGGACAGGAAAGTTATATTTGTGTTTCCTAAATGGCTTTATATTGTAGGGAGGCTGAACAAATCTGAGAACTAAGCCTAAAGTCATCAGAATGTGTTGCTAGTGGCTTTCCTCAGTGTGCCTGTGTAATTGCAGGCATGGGGAATATTAAAGCTGGTTCTCAGATTCATTTACTTAATGATCTTATCTTGGTTGTTTCTCTCCTACAGTATGTACACGGTCATTTAACGTTTAATTCAGTTTGCATTGCTTTTCCTGTCACAAAGTCTCCAAGGGAGCATTTAAAAGCTGTCCACTTTCCCAAGATTCTGTGAAATTTAGGTACGAAATAAAAACGAACTGTTGATATTTTTCTCTTGCTCATTTGTTTTGGAGAGGTGTGTGTATAAACATCTGTTTAAATGCTGAATCTGGGTTACATCAACAGCTCTCCTTCACAGCTCAGAGCTGTTAGAAGCTCCCTAAATCCAGACTGACAGTTCAAAAGATGGAAAAGATGTCTGTCAGAAGCAAAATCCTGACAGCTAAAATAAGCTGACAGCAGCGCAGTGAAAACCCCTCTTAATTGGCTCTTACTCCCTGCGTGTGTGTGATAGGTAGGAAGTGATTTCCATCAACTGGAAAAAAAACAACACCTTGTTCTGTGCTGTGCAGTGTTGTTACTGATTTGCAGAATGGGCCGGATGCTTTTTCAGGATTGTGTTGGCAGCTGAGTTCATGCAGGCCCATATAAAACGAGGCTGATTTTTTCCCATATCCTCGTTTCTTGTACCCAGGAAGCACCCAGCCTCGTGCCCTTTAGTTTGAAGTTGGAAAGCTGACGGCAGCAGGCAGCCTGTTCTCTCATCTCTTCCTGTAGCCCTGAAGTTGCCACTGTGTTCGTTTCTTCACACGTATTCAGGAATCCAGTGCCCAGCTTCTCCCAAAAGATAAAGGGATCTGTTGTTTTCAGGCACCTCAGTTTTGGACCTCTTTTGCAGAGATGTGGCATACAAAGACCAGCAAATACATCGCTTTGTGCAGTTCTGAAATTTTTATCTCTAGATCAACTTGAGGAATTTGAGGTAGGCGAAGGAAAGTGAATGTTCTTGCAGACAGCTTATAACCCTCAAAGCACACAGATGTGCTCCTTCAGGGGCATACAGCCAAGTGCACAGCCTAAATATCCAACACTGCCCTGGTGTTTCTGGCTGCAGCAATTCAGGGGTGTAACGTGGCGATCCTGAAGTGCTGAGAAATTGTTCTGTGAGTGTTAAGATGCCCTGAGGAAGCCTGAGCGACAGCTAAAAGCCCCGGTTGTGCTTGATTTAGTTTAAAAATAATAAAAATCTTGCAGTACATTTACAGTACATAGAACATAGAATACAGGAGTTATGGCCAAATCCCTCAAGTAGTTCGTGCCATACTGAAACAGAGGCTGTAGCCTGGGCCTCGAATCACTGAAAGGCTCCACTGCCTGCTGAGACCCTGAGCTGCAGGATTTAGCTGTAGAAATCTACTGCATCAAAAGAGTTTATAAAGCTTCTCTGTAAAGCTGCCTACATGTGCTGCTCTCCTCTGAAGACAGAAGATCTAATGGTGGGATTTCAGCAGAGATGGCCCGAGGTATTGATAGTAAGCTTTTGGGTGAAAATCGGGGGAAACACGGCATGTTTTAGTGAAGCTAGGGCCAAATCTATATGGTCAGAACGGGAACCTGGAAATTGCTACGGGAAAGCAAATGGAAGGGGAAATCCTTGAAACCACACTGAAAATGCTCATGCTCCTTTGGGAACTAGCTCTAGGGGCATTTCTGAACCCCCAGGAGCCGGCCCTACGTGGCTGCTCACAACTGGGCTGTGTGGTTGCGTTGCAGTGTTCACTGGGAGCGGTGACGCCTGTGCACGAGCGTTCAATTCCAGGAGTGGTGTCCTGCAGAAGATCTTCCGAGGACACAAGTTCATCATCAACTGCATCCAGGTAGGAGAGGGGTCCCTTCGCTGGGATTTCTTGGTTCTGATTGCTCCGTCGTGTTCGATTGGGAACTGGTGTTGCTGTTGGACGCCGTTCTGGGATAAGACGAAATGTAACAGACACAAATATCCCCAGTGTAATTTTAGAGGAGCTCCAGTGAGGATAAGCAAAACCACAGAATGAGTCCCGAGAGACTGTCCCATGTCAGTGACTGGGGGTTTGTCAGGTCAGGTTAGAGAAAGATCCCTAAGAAATGGGACGGATGTAACCGACATGTTCCGGGGCAGGGGCTGGACTCCAAGACCCCTTCCATCAGCACAGTGTGCGGTGACACAACTGGCAGTGCTTTGTGTGGAATGCAAGTTTCCTCAAACAGAGCAACATACAGCATGACCCCCCTCCCCCCAGGCGTGGTATCCCTAACAAACAATCTAGCAGCTGTTTACTGTCCTTTCTGATCTTAGTGAGGAGCTAGTGGTGATTACCACGTGCTGCCCTGTACAGATGAAATCCTGCCTTCAGCATTTATGTTTCTATAGGTATAAAGATGACAGAAGAGCTCTGTATTGCTGTTCACCTCCCACCAGGCAAATGGAAGAGTCTCTGCTACTGGGTTACAGATTTTCTGAAAGCGAATCCAGGTCCTTAAGAAGTTGCTTACATACTGCCTTGGCTCCAGAGACGCTGTGTTTCAGCACAAAAAAGGGGAAAGCTAGCAACCCTGGTGGGCAGTGCTGAGATGGGTGTTGTGGCTTAAGTTACACTGCAGAGAGTCCTGGAGGGCAGGTTTGAATCCCTGGAAGGGAGAGGACTGAGAAGCGGTGACCTTCTTAATACGAATTTAAGTGTACCGATGGGGGGTGTGATAAGGGGAGGGATAGATGTGTTGTTCCCACTGTGTACTGCAAAGGGAGAAAGGAAGTGGTAAGGAGAGCATTCCTGTGCACCCCCATCCACCGCTCACTGCCACTCGTTTTGGTGCTGCCTTGCTCTTCCTCTTCAAAACCGGCAGTCTGTAGCCAGCACAGAAATTCCCAGCTACAGCCTGCTGTGACACCAAGAAGTTAGTTCCCCACTGCTTTTCTGGTGAATTTAAGTTATTTATAACTCTTGCTGTGTATATTTTATGGCTCTGTGAAGTGGTTAAGAAATGAGGCCTGACTTGGTAATGTCTCTTCCCACTTCAGCAGCTTTCGTGATAATTTATACCGGCTCTTGCAATGAGCTAGCAGGTCTGAAGTGTTGGTTCAAGCTGTGTTTGCTCTGATTTTTGAGTTGGATTCTGCAGATTCTGAGCTGTACTTTAGTGTTGTGTCTCTGTTGTTCCAGATCCACAACGAGTTGCTGTACACAGCCTCCCACGATGGCACGCTGAGGATTTGGGACATCAGGGGAGTGTGCAAGAGAAATAAGCGGCGTTTGAAGAAGGAGAGGTCTGCCCAGGGCAGGAGCTCTCAGAAGGGAAGCCTCTCTCGTCTCTTCAACAATAAGGTTGGCTGTATGGTACAGCAGGAAAATGGGGAACACGAGACCGTTGAACTAATGTGACTGTCCAGAGCAGACTTTCCATCAGTGACCAAAGCTGAACCTTTTGTTTTCTGCACCACTGTGTCCATGTAAACCAGAGCTTGGAAAGAGATGGGAAACTGCTTTGCTGGAACCTCTTCTAGAGCCAGTTCTCTGTGGCTGTCAGAGGGACTCATGTCATGTTGCTGCCCCAGGTGACTCAGCTGAGCAGTACTGGGGTCAGGAGGGGCCGAGTATGGCTCAGGTGATGTATCTGTGGTGTGGGTGTGTCATTAAGAACTTTTATTTACGACTGCTTTTTTTTTTCCCCAAATTCTCCTTGGCAGAGAGGTGTTGCACACTTCCACTTACCTGGTACCTAACAAGTCATGTTGCCTCCTGTCCCTGTTGCCCGCTCGCATGCCCTCTGTTCAGCTGAATGTAGAAATTAAAGGTGCTGTGCAGTGACTGAATTCAGTTTTCAAGGCTGACCTTTGGGTCAGTTGTTTGCTGAATGGACCAACTAATGCAGGAGGGTACAGCCTAGCAGGAAGGAGTGCAACGCAGGTTGGACACCTCTCTGGGGACTGGACAGAAATCAAATTGTTTTACAAATGTAGAGAACGACTCAAACCTCGGACCTTTTGTACCAGCTGTCAAGGCATAGCAGGTTGTCCTCCCAATGACCCGGTGGGTTTTCCTTTCACCTTTTCTAGATCCCACACTTCAGCAAAGGAAGCAGCAGCGGCCTCACATGCATCTTGTGTGTGCAGCCACCTGTTTATCCCCAGGCACAGCTCCCCAGATGGGAAATTCCTTGTGTGTGTCTGCAGAGGGCCTTGTCTCAGCGTGCCAGGAGATCACGGCACCATGTCTGTGACAGCGGCTGTGGGACATCCCTGGGGTCCTGGAACACAGCTTGACACCTCTTGGGGAAAGGTGGTCCTTGTATCCATTGGGAATTAACACGTGCTTTACAGAGGGGATCAAAATGTGAAGAATCACTGGGTGCTTGAGGAAACATTGGTTGTCTTTCCTCCTTATGTGGTTACGTGTGGCCTTGGCTTGCTAGGTTGCTAGCAGCATTGCATAGCAGTCAAATTCAAGGGTACTTCTCCCAGTCTTTTTCCAGGTTCATCCCTTTCTGATAACCACTGAGCCATGAATAAAGAAAGGTTCTTATATTTTTCTATTTGCAGATATAACCCTTTGTAGAACCAGTACAGAAGTATGTAACCACATGTTTTTATTTTTATGGCTTTATTTATTCTGTGCTACAGCAAGATAAAAATGCTGTAATTCTTTCTTAGAAGGGACTAATAAACATGTGGCATCTACTCAGAACTGTCTTGTTTTTATTCGCTTCTCGTTTGGAGGGGATTTGGCTGTCTGCAGATGCACAGCAGCAAAGAATGGATGGAATAAGGAAAAACATAAATTTTGGAAAACATTTCCTTTCCCTGAGTGCTGGGGCCAGGCGGTCAGCGGGGGGCAGGCCTGGCGCTGCTGCTGTGTGCTGCTGGCCTCCTGCTGAGCAGCCTCATGGGAAAGAGCATCTTAATGGTCTTAAATGCCTACTAAGAGTAATGCTGGAGGTCATCTGCATGCTGCATACTAAGTCCCCTCTAACCCTCTTGGTCCTCTTTGTAGCTCAGTGCTGGCCCTGGGGAGGTGCTGATGAGATGGTGGCTCTAAGTTGCGGGGGGGAGCGCTGGGGGTGCAGCTCATTTTATTTGTATCTTGCTTATGAGGTCAGTGCTAAGTGGGAGGCCGTTAGCAGAGGTGGATGGAGTTGTTACAGATGGTCTGGGCTATACTTTTTTATTTAAAATTTTGAACTGCCCACAGTGTGTTAGATGAGAGAGCTCACCATAGAGCAGCTGCACGTGGCGTTCACAAATGGATTTAATAGATGTAGAGCTCATAAAGAGTGGAATTAATGAGTCATTACCATTTCTGCCTGTTGCTAAAGATATCAGTGTCTTCAAATACACGTTCAAAATTAACAAAATCCTTGAGCTAATGCCTCCTGCCCTGCTGATTGCTGAAAACTGCACACACAGTTACTGGGGGCAGTGCTGGCAGAATTGCATCATTGAGGAACGGCTTCTCTGCCAAGCTCTGCGTGTTATGATGCTAATTTTAAATTCCCCAAGGAGAAACGTTCACTTCTTGAGTTGTCACTGCCACTTGGCTATGCACGCCACTTGAAAGGAGAGAGCTGCTGCCTTCAGTGCGTGCCCATGGGCTGGCGTGAGGTAATGCTGTTATGCCAGTTGGATTCTTTCTAGCTGAAGAATGAATTCATGCGTTCCCACCTATTTCTTGGTAAAGCTACATGCAGGGCCTGGTTTCTTTTGAGGTTTTTTTCTTTTCCTCATTCTTTTGTACATGTGTTTTTTTGCTTTGTATGTCGTTCAGTGCTCTGTGCTCTCTCGTAGAGAAACGGGATAGTGTGGGTGCTGTTTTTTCTTTCCTCTGAAGTTGATATTACTGGCTTTAGTTGATTCAGTTGATTTTTCCTAACACTTGCCTTGACACAAGTGTGAAATAAATACCAAGTCATTCCTTAACGGTATCATTACTCCTTGTGTTTTGCTGCCCTTGGCTAAGGCAGCCAGAAGAAAATCCACTACTGGAGCCTATTAACTCCATCAGCTGGGATTGTGCAGTCATTTTGCAGACCATCACTCTACTTCTACCAGTAGCGTGTTCACTCTAGCAGAACTGCCAGCCTTCATTTCCCTCGATAAATGTTTGCTAAGAAGAAACTTACCACGTCCAAGGCTCATCTTCTAGCAGCTCCTGTCAGAGGCACCTGGAGCAAAGATCCCAGTTACTGTCTGCGTTCCCAGGAGCAGGTAGGACTGGAGCTCCCTCTACCGTGACACTGCAGTTACTGAAGGGAAGCCAACCATTTTTAAGGAGAAGCAGAGAACTAATGATGTTCCAAGCCGAGAGGAGTGCTTACGTAGTGCAAGGCTGGATGTCATACAGGGCACTTTTACATCCAAGTGTTTCTCCAGAACACTGAAGCTGGGTACAACTACTGCCTGAGCTGAGTTTTACTCAACCAAGTAAAGAAAATCTAATCCTCATGAAATTCAACAGTTCCATCTACCTGAAGTCAGCCACATACCTGCAAGAGGAGGGGCAGCTGCTCGGGGAAGCTGGTTGTTTAGTTACAAACACCCCAGGGCAGCTCCCAGAGGTGCTGTGCCATGTGGCCCTGCCAGGTGGTTCCAACTGTTTTTTTTTAAGAGCAAAGGCCAAAAAGCTGAAGCAGCACATAGTTATCTTTATTGTCTGTGTAACACCTGCATAAAGTGGCAAGCAAAATGCTGTGTAAATCCATGCACGACACGTAAATGACTCTTAGAAATCTTTCAGAAGAAAAGAGCAGTATGTAAGTAGGTACCTCCATAACCTCATTAGTAGGTTTCTCATTTACAAACATTGTTTTAAAGCTGGTATTTGAAAATGGCATAGAAATGCTTATTTACCTGTATACTAAATGAATTAACTTATTTCACGATAAAAATATAGTTAAGTTCTATTAAATTCTCTTCTGAAAATAAATGTTTCTATCTTTCTGCTGTGACAATAAATTACAAGGTATCACAAATGTAGGCTTTAAGCAGATTTATAAATAAGCAGGAATTATGTGTTTCACCTATAGCTTAACTGAATTCAAGGCGTTTAGTAGGAGATAAGCTGAAGATGCATTTATAATCCCAACTCAATTTGTCAGGGGAAGAGCGTGTAACTGAAGTCAAGGTAATGAGATTTAATGCTGTGGTACTTGTATATAGGATAAGTATTCGTGAATGATCTGTTCCTCCTCCTCCAGTGTTAAATCCAGATAATCCTCCTCATGTTCAGGAATATCCTCCAGGATTTCATTGACTGCATCGCTCTCCATGTCTTCATCTGTTGGTGAACTAGAAGAACCTTCCATAAAAAAAAATAAATAAAAAATCAGCAGTGATTTCATTGCTGAAATAAAAGTTTATACTTTTCCTCTTTCACCAGCATGACTGCTCTGCAAGAATCAGTTACTACAAAACTACCTCTTATTTAAAATTGCTCTGCCAAAGTAATTGCAGGATGGCCAATTTTCCTACTATTTAAAGCTGTGGGAAAGCCCATAGTTGTACAACAGATTGCTAGAGCTCTGGCAGCTAATATGAGACAGAAAGGGTGAGTTTCCTCTTTGCTAATGGTATGTATCAGTTACAGCTCTAGCGAGATAAGGGGCATGTGGTCAAATCAGCCACTGTACCACACAGAGCTGCAACAAACCTTCATAGCAATCAAAAATCAGGCATTAGAAAGCCAACTTACTGCAATCTTTGGTGGTAGGTCCAGGAAAGATAGTCTTAAAAAAAAAAAAAAACTTACTATTTGCTCTCTGAAAGAGTACAAGCAGGGAGAGGTTGATTTGCTTTTAATTGGTGTGAGTGAGTACAGCTGGGAGAAGCTAGAGTTAATTGTGGGCCAGCAAGGGCTGTGTGTTCCTCACCAGTGCTATGATGCAGACACCCAAGGTCTCCAGCCTTGCGTGCCCAAGCCACAGCTGGGTCAGCAGCCACTCCCCTCAGCCTTTCCCAGGCTGCCTCTGAAGGTTACCCCCTCCTTCAGGGCTGCATCTGTCCTGAGCACTGCCTACAGCTGATACCACACCCCTTATAGATCCATACATTGTTGGGATTGACTGCAGGTGCTATAGCTTATGTAGAGTGATGTCTGCCTTGTTGGCGACTACGGTAAAAAGAAAATTAGTCTAAGGCCTAACTCAAAACCTTCTATGAGTATTTAAGCAGAAATCACACCGTGAGCTTATACAAAAAGCAGAATAGCCTCCTGCTTTCTCTAGTTGTTGCATGCAGCAATTCTTACCTGCAGAGTCTGTAGGTGAGTCTTTAGATGAAGTCGACTCTTCTGAGGGACTGGACCCTTCTGGAGATAGCTGCAGTGAATCTGGCAGAACTCCCCCATAGTGAGCAAGGGTCTGGGAAGCCAAGTGGATGTTGCCTTTAAAGACCGTTAGAGCTTGTTTCGCTGACTCCTGGCTGAATCCCATGTACATCAGCTACAGGGGGGAGGAAAAAAAAAATATGGAGAAATCCAAGCTCATTCAGCATCACTGACTAACAGGAATCTGACCGTGCATCTGATAGTCATTCCCCTTGCACAGAGGAAAGCACTGCATACCAGGAATTCCAGGACACTGACTCTGGTTTACTGGAACAGTTAACAACAGGGCAGTGACCTATTAAAGGAATGGGAATGTTGAGCAGAATCAAGAGCCTCTTGTTTAACATCAGGCCAGCACTTCAGTTTCCAAAAGGAACTTCAAAGCACTCCAGCATTCCAGGAGTGTGTATGTGCTATTTGTCTTTTCTACACAATATGGTTTCCTGCCTGACATTAATTACAGAGCCACACCAGCTACTGAAGAGCTTTTCAGATGGCCTGCAATGAGAAAGACACATTCCAGCACTTTCCCTTGTGCACTGCAATATGTTTAAAGACTTGCATAAATTTCTCCTCTGCTGTCTTCTTCGGGTTAGAGCACCAGAATGCACACACTTCCCTCAACATCTGTGCTCGACAAGTTGGTGTGGAGGGCAGGAAGTAAACAGGAATTACATTTCAACCCAAGTGTGGCTTTGCTGTGAAGAGCGGATGCACGACAATGGAATTTTGAGGGATGTGGGATAAGGAATATTTGTGCAGCTTTACTTAAGCAAGATACGGTGTGGTTGAAAGTATAATTCAGAAACAAGACTACCAACTTCTCAGAAAGAAAAAGGTCTAACTTACTTGGTCAATACTTTCTTGAGAAACCTGAAACTGGTCCACGGCCAAAGGATCATCGTCATCACTTTCCAGCAGTAACTCTGGATTGTCCAGAATAAACTACAGTGAAACAGAGAGGGCTTAGAACAGAGCGATACCGTTACATTAGTCCTCAGTACGGAGAAGTTTAGCCCTCTAGCTGATACAAGCAAAACCTCAAGCATCTTAGATGGTGTCTGATTCATTGGGTCAGGAAGTACAAGTTCAGTCATTACAGTTCAAAGGAAGGGTATGAACTAACCAATACAGAGGGCAGAAAATAAGAATCTGCTAAGCAATTTGACAATTTTTTTTCTTTTTTTGGTACAAAACTGCTGCTCCTGAAAATCACTTACCTTAAAAGCTTGGTCCAGGTTTCCTTGTACATGACGAAGAGCTACCTGAGCAGCTCTCTCTGAGTAGCCCATACTTTTCAAGGTGTTTATGTCTTCCAGTCGCTGCCTTCTTTTAGCTCTCTCCTCCCTCCTTATCTGTGCCTTTTCCTGCAAGAACACAGCAATTACAAAGCTAACTGTGCATGGGAGTACTTCAGCCTTCCCCTGTGCATATGGGGTTTCTTGGATTTACTTACTGAGTTTGAATTTCTTGACAAAAAAGGACTTTTTATTTTAAATACACATTTTGCTGCCAGACAGTCATTGCTAAAATGAGCTGTATTCCCCATGAGCAAGCACTGTAGCCACACTTCTGCTCTGAAGTCTCAGCAGATCAGATCTTATGCTACCACAGCTATTATAGGCCCTGTGTAGTAAGTGATAAAGCACTTTGGCAGATGGGCCTGCAGACAAGACTTGCCAAGGACATACAGTCAGTGCTGGGCATGCAGCCAGTAAGTCCTCTTAGCCATTTGACTCTTCTATCCACATTTCACTGTTTGAGGTCCAGAAGTGCCACCTCTACTTACCAAATGTAACTTGAGGCACTTCAAGTCTGGATAACACTGTTATCTACTCTCATTTCAGAACAAAACAGCCGTTTCCTCTCATGGATCTTCCAAGTCCAAACACATCATCCCGTGTGTTTTGGGACAGAGCTTCTCTTTTATTAAGCTTTGATTTTGAACTTGTGGCAGCAGATGTCAAGCTGTTAGTTACACTAACAGTGCCAGAGCAGGATAATCAAAGCTCGTAATTTAGCACCATGGTGCATTCATTAGCTATGCAAAACATGACCTTAGGGACACCCCTACAAATATGATCCTAGGTTTAATACTTTTCCTGCACCATACCTCTCTCCTGTTGGTAATGAGATTGGCAGCATGCTCCACATTCCCATGGCACGCTCGCAGGGCAAGGCGAGCTTCCTGTTCGGAGAACCCCAGGAGTGACAGGCGGTAGACTTTTTCTGGATCTATGTAGAGCTCTTCATATAAACGAGATGCCTGTATGTAAAGAGAACAAGGTGATAGCACTGATACTGTTCCTAACACACAAATGGAAAAAAACATCTCATTTTTCAGAGTAAGTGAAGAATAGGTAGAAGGTGTAATGCAGAGCCCAAACATGGGAACATTCTTCCTTCAGTATGTTCCTGGTGTGATCAGCTTGAAAGCTCTCCCTAATGGTGTCTTACCTTCTGAATGTACTCAGCAGCCTCCTTTTCTCTGCCACTGTGATAGTGTCCTATCCCCTGAAGGAGGTAAAGCCGCAGAAATAAAACCTTCTCACGACCATAGCTTCCCTAAAGTATTGTTAAACAAAGGGGAGAAGAGGGGAAAGCCTATGTTAGAACATCCATTTGTTAGCAATAGGACACTACACACATTTAAAGAAACTGTAGTCACTAACAGACAACACCTAGTATGCAGATAAAGTGTCACATCTGAAGCAGCGATGCCTGCACATACAAACATGTTTGCTGTGACCTCGTTGTTGAATCCATTGCTTTCACCATGCTGACAATGACACAACTACATAACCAGCCAAGGAAGCATGAGAAAGCTTTAAGCTTCTAAATGAGAGCCTGGTAGTATTTGAACAATAACTGAATAAACGCAGAAAAAAATACAAAGCCACCCTAGTTAAATCAAAACCAGCATACTTTGATATCAATAAGTCTCTCATGGTTCTCTCCATAGCACCTCTGGAAGCATCTGTGGGCTGTGGTCAGCTTTTTCTCTGCATCATCCAGGCAGTCCAGCTGCTCCAGGCGGAAGTAGCACCACACTATATCCAGCTGCAGTACTGCATAGTTATCAACGGTATTCAGCAGCTCTGTGCTGCACTCACTGGAAAAGTAAAACAGTTTTTTTGAAGGGGTGGTTGTTTACTCTTTTTTTTTTTTGAACACTAACAAAACAATATGCTTGAAGTACATGTACTCACATATCTGAGGAAGCATGTGCTTCATATTTGAGGTAGCAAACTGAAGCCGGGGGAGCTTTAATAAAATATTGATGTCCCACCACTTTCACTAATACACAGGACACTAATGATAACACTGTATCTCAAACAATTACACAGTCACAGTTTATTTTGTTACTGTTTAAGATAGCATCTATTTAAAAAAAAGCAGGATGGAATTAAACCCCATGTAACCTTTAAGAGGACAGAGATCAATTGTCTTCCTCAGTGCAGGTGAACACGGTGGGTTCACAGTGTGCTCACAGATGAGAAGCAGAAGGGGACAACATTAATTCAGGGGTTCTCAAAAAGAGCAGCCTAGGGTTCTGACTGCTGACAGCAAACTAGATTATCAGCAGAAATCCTGACACAGTTACTGACCTCTGCTATCTGTTCCACGTTTAGAAGAAATTATTCTTTACAGGAACAATTGCAAAAGAGTATGTGTATCTGCCTCTCGAGCTACAGCAATTTATAGCCTAGTACATTCATATTGACAGTTTGTTTCTGTTAATATGAAAGACTAAACTGCCCAGCAGCAGTATCTGTTTCAGCTGTTGTACATGAAGCCACCTGTCACTGCAAGTCAGAGGCTTTGACTGCTATTTCCCATCTGCAGAGGAGGTGAGAAGTAATCCTGGCCAAAACAGGCCCTGATTTACATGCACAGGCAGAGCTAATGGTGTTCCTATATTTGGTTGACAGTACAGGAAAGCTAGATATAAATACTCAAAAATGTTCTTACCAGAAGTGTTTATCAGCATCCAACAAATATGGCAGTGCTATTTCATATTCTTTCTTCTTCATTAATGCTCTGCCCTTTTCATGATAACCCATTGCCAGCACAAGTGCCTAGAGAAAACATACTGAGTCATTTCTGCACTCCCCTCAGCTCACTTCTATAACTGAAAATAAATGTGTAGGTACTCCAGTAGACTTCTTGTTCTTCCTAGAAACATGCCATTGTATCAGTTCAGTAAGAGCAATACTACTTCACATTGCTTCATATTCTTCTCCCATCTAATCATATTAATATGTTGTCTTAAAAAAAGGCAACAAATGCTCCTGACACACAAAGTGCCGTACCAATTTATTTTAAAACTAAAACCTTAGACAGATTTTTAATAACAAGTGATATAAAGCTAAGCATTTTGCAGGTCCTGTACTTCCTGACAGTATCAAATTTGTTCTGTTTTACTATTACAACTATCTTGTAAACTCTAGTGATTCATTTCCTACAAAACCTCAAAACTGAAAATTACATCTTGAACGTGTCAGGAAAGCTCCCTAGTTTCTGCAGTGTGACAATTTAAATAATAGTGCTTGGTAGAAACAACCTGCAATAGTTCTTCTCACCCACTTTGAAAACTGGTGAAAGCTCGTGCACTTGAACATTTGATACTTTAGCTTTTAGGGTGAGTTACTACTTTCAGCACTTCATGAGAATCAGGTGTGTTGTAAGAATAGACAGTTATTTTTTCCAATCACCCAGAAACTCTAGATGAACCAGAGAACACAGTATGGCTCAGCAGCAGTTAACACATGTTGGGGCCTGTTCATTCCTCCCCCGCCCCCCTTTTCTTTTTCCTTTTGGTTACTGGGAGTAATTCCAACTATCTGTAAAGATTTTTTTATTTATCTTCAGAAAATCTAATGATCTTTTAGACAGTGCCTAAGACCATTCTTCTGCTTCAGCAGCCAACATCAGGTATGTCACTCCTACTTTAACTGGGTGTGTGCACCCTGCCAAAGACTTTCAGTTGAGAATGTGGGACTTGAACAGTGAACAAATTTAAATCTGAGAGGGGTCACAGTGCAAAAGATATCAAAACTATATTGGAAGAGTCTGATTTTGTGAGGTTCATTTTACTTCCAGCTGAAACTGACTGAGCCTAATGAACAAGTTATCTTCATTTGATTCTAGGGCAATCAAAATTTAAAACAGGTGCTAAGATACAACAAAGTTAAAGTCCATCTTAAAACACATAAAAAAAGACATGGACCACACAGAGGCCTATGCAAGAGGAAATCTGCAATTAGAGGTCTGTCCTCAGATGATTAAAGTATCCCGAATTGTAGAATTCTACTTTAATTTTATTTCAAAATAATTTATATTAAGAAAATATCTACTGGACCTGGTGTACATCCTCAAAAAGCCCAGCTGTATTTCAATCCCATATTTGTAATAGCTTCTTATAGCTCGATTCATGAAGTATCTCACTACCTTGGTAAGGTAATTTTTACCTACTTTTTTAGCTTGAGGAGGAATCTCGATTGATCTCCCAGTCTGATTAGCTATATCTAGATATGGAGCAGTATCTGGATCTAAGTACTCCTCTGAAACATAAGAAAAAGGAGTTTTAGTTGTAAATACCACCTTCCAAACAAGTAACATTGCTGTCATACGATGATGTCAGTAAGTACACGGTTAAATAAAAAAGCAAACAATAACAACACATCTGAATTACATATGAAAGCTGGTTTTGGACAGAACTGCCAGCAACAGCCTCATCTGGCCAAGCATGAGGCATTTTAGACAGCTCACTAAGGAAGATGCCATTTCTTCATGCAGAAATTTAGACTCAGCTTAACTTAGGCAAATTCTAAAGAATTTTTTACAGAAGACAAAACGTCTACATTTTAGATGATAAGACACTTGAAATTATTTATCAAATAAAGCCTAAAGAATACAAGAAAAAAAGCAAACCCTGAGCACAGTTAATAAAACCAAAGAAAAATATAGCTCAGTACTCTCCTTTCCCCATGTCTTTACTCTTTATGACTAAATTATCAGTTTTGTTTTCACTTTCATTTGATTTAAAACGAAAAAAGATGCTTCTCTTGGAAACCAAAGACAATTAAGAAGGAGTTTGCTGAGATTAAAAGCTTCTGCCTTGCAATTTTCCTCCAATGAAACAAAGGTTTGTTAAATCCTCTTTACATTTCACATAGATTCACAGAGACCCTCGAGCCTGTGAGGCCATTATAGACCCTGCCATACTCTGGCACTAAGATACAGTTGACAGATACTGGTAAACACCCTAAAAAGATCCTATATAGGATTCAAGGGCTGGGGTCTAAATTACCACTTAAGTCAATAAAAAAGAATAAATTCTTTTATTTGCTCAAAATCTGACATTATAGTAAGAAACAGGCTGTCACTGACTGTTAAAAGAAGCTTTGTTTGCAGGATTCTTTTTTTTTTTTTTTTTTTTTTTGCATTTGGCAGGAATTCATTAAGTACTCAATTTCAGTTTCTTGCTTGTGGATTTTCGGAACAATAAAATAGAGAAATGATTTAAGCTCACCATCTAGCAGTGCAATTCATGGACACATTTAATCTCATTTTGAAAAATTATTACTGTTAAATTGACTATATCCTTTTACTTAATCCACAGTTGCTAGCAATCAACGTGAAATGCAATGAGAAAAGAACAGCCACGTTATAGATCAGCGTGACAAGCGAACCGTTCTGCACAGTGAAACCATGGTTACACACAGTCATATCTGAGGTAAACTACAAAAAAGTGTGTAATGACTTATAATATATTATTCCATTGTGCTTATGTGTACAATAAATTTAATGCCTGTTCTCAGAGTTGTCAGTCCCTTAACTGTCAAGTGCCAATTAAATAATAATTGATTCATATAATATCCTTCTGAAGTGCCAAATATTTTCTAGCATTCCAGTCGTATAAGAATTAGAATAGAAGAGGAAGTTTTAATCAACTTAAAATTTAGTTTTCAAGTTGGTAGAAAACTACAGAGGTATAAAGTGAAACCTGGTCGTGGTATAGGTAATTCTCCGTGCTGAAATGCCATAGAGAAGATCTGCAAGTTTTTGATCTGCAAGAATTCATAAATGCCAAACTCCCCACTCCCAAACCAACTCTCCCTTACCTCTCTCTGCCAGAATTTCCAAACCCTTCTTAGTTCTTTGCATCTTGTCACTTATGTCTTTTTCTTTCTTGCGTTGAAGTTCTTCTTCCTGAACCCTCCTTTTAGTTTCCTCATCGCTCTGTTCCAGTTGAAGTACCATCACTTTTGCATTGTGTGTTACACCTTGGTCTTCAAGGGTTTTTCCTGCAAAATAAAGTAGGATGGATGTAATCCAAATACTGTATTTATGAAGACTATTTTACATGGCACTGCTACTGGAAAAAAAATAATAACCTAAACAGCCCCTTACCTTGCTTGCATTGTACTGGAGAACTACAGTAATTATTAGATCTAAGCACTCAGTCAAAACCACTGTGAATTACTGACATCTTCACCAGCAACTCAGAAACTCAACTCAGAAGCAGACTGGCATTTTAAAAATGCCTTCAAAACGACTAGTATGTTTCTTTGCTTGCTTTTTTCCAAAGCATTCAAGAAATACAAATGTTTCTATTTCAGTTAACTGACCTCCAGGCAATAAGTGGAATACTGTGGGGTTAAGCAACAAGTCCGGAATCACACACCACAATGGCACCAGGACAAAGGAAGTGGAAATTGAATCCAAGTTCTTATTATCAAGTTTATGGCTCAAACTACTTCTGACCTCTTCTAAGGGAACTAAATATGACTAAATATGTCAGATGCTTAGGAAATCAATAAAAAATAGAGTAGCTGCTGTTAGGTCCCACCTGTCTGAAAAGCTGAACTAAAGTAACACATCACAATCAAGTTTCTGAATGTGCTGTTATACAATATGGATTGTAGGGAAATCTATAGTTTCTCTTAAAACAACTATTTTGGGTATTTCAACACTTCAGAAAATAGATTTTCAACATTTCTTAAGGGGTTCCTATAATCAATAATTCTGAGTATTTTGACCACTATGATTGTAGGAGAACTGTTAGGTCACGGCCTGAACCTGTGATTGAGCACCTGGTGAAGGGGTGTGGCTGTCCCTGGGAGCACAGGCAGATTGTTTGCACCTGTGCTCCCCACCTGAGCAGAAGGGGTGGAGCCAGGGTGGGGCTGCCCTGGGCTCATTTAAGAGCCAGCAGCAAAGAGGAGGGCATCTCTCTGCTGTCTGTTGAGAACTGTTATTTGCTGGAGGAGCATTGCTGGGGTGGAAGATCACTCGTCATCACCTGCGTGAGTCAAAACTTCTGTGTATGTCCCCTGTTAAGCCTGTAATACTTTGCCTGAGATTACAAAGAGCCTCTCTGAAGCAATTTTGTTTCTTCATTTGCAAAACAACTGTTACACTTTTACTATAGAGCAGAGCCAAACAAATACAACTACTGTTCCTTGGAGGTATTTCAAAATCAACAAAACTGTAAAACAGCTCAGAAATTTTGCTTCTGAGAAGCAGTAAACTGGAAGGTGAACATAAGGATATTCAACTAGAGATACATACCCAGGTCAAGCTGTTTCTTATTTATGATGATTTTGATAGCATTTTCTTTCAACTCATGCTCTTGTGCTATCCTGTGAAATAAATGATTGCATCTATGAATATAAATGTATAAGGACAAACAATATTTCTATTAGAATAGCAATAAGATTTGAAAATGAGTATGTTCATTACTGGCTTAATGCTATAAAAGGCTGCTAAGAGCAAAAATATCATCAGAAAGCTTTCTAGGCCATACAGGAGAAAAGATATAGAAAGGGAAAAGCAAAACAGGCAGAAAAGAATCTGATTTTAGTAGGATTAAAAATACAGCAATACAAGCTTGTGCTTGCTATTCAGAAGACCTGCCTCATTACAGATTTGGAGTATGGGTCACTGGTGCCTTTTCTGGTACTTGCTGGTGATTTAGAAGAGTCACCTCCACATTTGTGACTTTCCTTTTTACTATGTTATGCTATTGCTTCTTATATGAAGAACTGCCCTACCCCCAGGGACATCAGACAGCCTATTCAGATGTACTGAATGCTAAGAAAAAGCTGAAGATAATCCAGCAAATAGTGCCCTGTTTGCATTTTGTAGTACTGTGTGACAGCATGCTACTTCACAAGACAAAAACCAAAGGTGATTACACTTACTGTGATCTGAGCTCCTTGCCTGTGATGAACAGGCTAGTTTCCAGTGGGATTTTTCTGCTCTGTAGTAATTATATTGGGTGGGGGGATTGGAGAAGGAAAGGAAAAGAACATGGTATCACAATACTTTGGACACTGTCTTAATTAACTGTTTTATAACTACTACAACTTCATTTTCAATTAATAACCATGTTAACAGGGTTCTGGTTTGGCATACATATTAGTGATTTCTGAACAGGGAGCCTCGTACTTGCTATACACTGCTCAAAATAAGCATTACAACAGTACAAGATCGAGAGTCTGATAAATCCAAATTCAGAACCAAATAATTTAATTATCTACTTCCAATCTGAACTCTGCTTTGTAATTATGCCACTCACCTGTGACTGGTGAAGTTATGATTAATTTCTATTAGTGTGTCTGGTCCCAGATTAGATAAACTGGAGTTTTAAATGAATTAATTCCCTTATGCCCAGTAGCACTGAAAAAAGGAATTATGAGACTATTTGTTTTTAACTGCATGGCAATTACTTAACAACCTCTGTCTTTCACCTGTGGCATTCCCTGGTAATTAATTTTCACTACAGGAGAGAAAATAATTACAATTGTTGTGTTTCTTCACATATTCAGTTAAAACCTTCTGAAGCACAGGTTCATTGAAGGCTATCATCTTCAGTAGAAAATATTGCCCTTTTCCAGAGTCACCACTCCTTCTCTTGCTGAGAAGGTGACTACAACCTTCAAGTGTCCCTAAGTAAAGAAGTTCTACTGTTATCTGAGTGGAGGAAGACATGCAGCACTGGGGAAGATGCTGTTCCTGCACAGCAGGATCAAAACTAGGAAGTGACTGGAGACAGCAATTGTACAGACAAAGCTGTCCTCTGGGAAGCACCAGTAAAAACCCAACCAAGAGCCTGTTCTTGTTCCTGTGAGCAACTTGCATGGCACAACTCACATTCATAGAGCTGAGTCCTCTCAGCCTTCAGCACAGACCAGCTGTATCCAAACTGCTGATGGAGATCAGTCCCTCACACTGTGCCAGGCTGTTGCTTGGCAGAATACCAGGTGCCCTGGGCAAGGCTGCACCAGAGAGGATGCTAACAATTACCAGTATGTGTGACTGTGGAACAGCTGCCAGCCTGCACCCCACCAGGGTTTACTTGATCAGAGTAGATGTAGCCCCAGAATCCATTATAACAACCAGTATGACATTGATTTTGTTAGATCTGCCTCATTATTCTGGTATGTTCTGCGCATGGAACTGAAGGCTTAAGCCTGGCTTTAAGAGGCTTTTTAGAACAATGCAGTTCTAACTAGGTCAAGTTCTTTGGGTCTGAGTACCACCAACAGAAAACCATCCCTCTCCTTTCCAGGTTCAAGTCCTTTTAAGTACATCCAGTGCATTTAGTTAGCAGCCTGGGCTAGAATGGTTATAGTGTAAACCACTGTAAAAACATTCCCACCTGCCATGGTTAAAAGCTAAAGGAGTTCTTTTCATCAGCCATACGCTGCCTAAGATGATGCTGCATTCAATTTGCTTACTGCACTTAGAGGACTTTTTTAAAAAAAATTAAAGCTGTCATTTAAACAATAGCTGTGATAATAAAGTGATACTCATTTGTTAATGCAACTTTAGGTACTTTACAACTGGAAAAAAAAATCTGCTCTTTACTACTAATATGAATCATTAAGTCAGAAGGAATCAAATTGAACTAGACTGACACTTAAATCTAATTTACTTCTCTTAATTGAAAGATCATTTCTCATTAAATCCTAAAGGGAAGACAATTACATCTCCCAACATTATATCCCTTTGCCACGGTATTTCCATGTATCTAGAAACTAAAATACCTATGTAACTTCTCCCTTTCCACCTCCATTTTTTTTATATCAGAACAAAGATCTGTCATGCAAGACACCTAAAAAATTTGAGAAAGCGAAAATATTTGCATTAGCTACATAACTAGAACTCAAAATGTCATAGAGTGAAGCTACTTATACTTTTCTGCAATGCCACTTACTTTTCTACGAGGCAGATATATATCAAGTCTTGCAATCCCAGTCACTTTAAAGTTTTCATTTCCTGTTCCACGCTCAATTGCTTTACATCTTATTTCTTCCAGCATATTCTCTGCATCATTCTCATTGATATTCAGCTTGGATGAATATTTTCGTACAAGCTCCTAAGAAAACAGGAAAAAAAAAAAACAAACTCTGGCAAAATGCACCGGTAATATGACATGGAAGACACATGACACCAGCTCAGACTGCACATTTACCTTCATCTCTTCACCAGCTTCTTTTTTATCATTTGTGTATGGTGGTTTCCATAGCTGAATTTTGTCTTCTCTCAGGCAACTTGTCAGTTTTGCTATTAAATACTTCTTTTGTGCCATTCTTTTAGAACAAAAGCACAATTGGAGGGGAAAAAGAAAGGAAAATAATCAGTTTTTTCATATAGCTTTCCTGTATTAAGATCTTGTACTTTTTCCACTGAGTCTAAGCTATGTTTCAGGATTCTGAAAACAAACAAAAACAGCAAACACACACACAAAAAAAAAGAGTATGAAATGCATCCCATATACTCTGGGGAGGAGAACAACAAAACTATTATCAAAAATTAGAACATGGGTAGGTAATTCAGGAGCCCCCTGCTTTGGACCTTGGTATTTCAAGTGAAATGAAGTCTTTTCCTAATCTCTCATATAAGCTGGAATTGCACAACATGCTGATTTATCAAAATCCATGATAAAATTCTCCTGCCCTGCCCTGGAAAGGGCTGCTTATTCCAATCCTTCTCTAAAATACGTCCTTGCTGTACCTCTGCCTTCCTGCTTCTGCTAGGTCCCTACTTTACCTGCCTTTCTACACCAGCAGCTGGCTAACCATGAGTTATTACTCTCTTTGGGAAGACAGAAGAGAGGCATCAAAAAGAAACATCTCAGTACCACAAGCTTCCCTGTGAGGAGACCATAACAAAGTTCTCACCCCTCCAGCAAAGCAAGATCAGTGCCAAGATCTATGCCTTCCCTCCCAGATCTCGATCAGTTGGCAAGAAGCCCCATTAAATAGCATCATGATATGGTATTGTAAAATTCTGCTATCACAATGATGAAATAGGTTGCCACTTTTCATAGTCCAAGATATGCTTTTCCCACTGTAGAAAAGGCAGAGAGCAACAGAAAGTACAGAGGCTGAAATTAAATGTGATGTGTACTGTAAATGTGCACCAGGCAATAAAGTACCCATCACTGGGGAAAAGATGGCAGTGAGCTGAGCCAGGGAACTGCTCTGTTCACAGGTGATAATTTGGGCTGAATTCACCACCATGGGTTACTGTCATTCAACTGAGAGAAAGCAGTAACCTCTTGGAGTAAATCAGCATGTCCCTGAAAAAAATCGATTAAAAACCAACAAAATACATAAGGAATAGGGAAGGCAAAGAGAGGGGAAGGAAAGGATGGGGAAGTTATCTTGACAGAAAAGCAAACAAAAAAAAATCTATTTTTCATATGTCTTGGCTCTCAGACAAAAAGATGTCTTCATAAAGATGCCTTCTAATTCATATAGAAAGGCATTTACATTGTTGGCATTTGTGCACTAAGATTGGCATTGCAAGTTGATTAAACAGTTCCACTTTGAAAGTGGTTTCATTTTCTCGTTCTTGTTTATCAGCACAGAGCTCTCAGGAGAAAGGGGGGAGAAGAGGAGAATCAGTTGTACGTTTCTCCATTTGTACAGTTTCAAAGTCTGCTCCTTACCCCAAAGAACATGCTTTGTGAGCACAACACTGTAGGCAAAGAATGGAAAGGCTGATGAAGTTTACAGGTCGACCTTATCTCAACCCCAGCCTTGGTGAGCTACAGAGAACCTTTGGCTGCTACAAAGTGAAGGGCCAGACCAGCTAACTGACCAAGGGGGAGCTTCAACAGCCTTCCTGTTTGCTTCCTGTAGTGCAGGGTGTCTGACCAAAGCAGGGGAGGCAATCACACATTTTTTCTTGCTGAGATGTTGCAGTTTCAGGGCATTTACAAGCAGAAAGCAACAAACATACTCAACTTTCTAAAGACTGCATGGAAGTTACTAAGGCAGCTTTTCCTCTTTTTCCAAAACACATCACACAGCTCCCACAAACAACCTGCCAGCACTGTTTGCTGCTGGTAGGCTGTGCTGAACAACCCCCCATTGCTGCACTTCTGCCTGATGTTAACTTAAGGAACAAGAGGTGCCCATGGCTTTGGGGCATCCAGGCAGTCTGAAATCGCAATGCACGCTTCAGACTGCACACTGTGAGCGTGAATGGCATTTGGAAACGGGTCAGTCACCTCTGCATCACCAATATGGCTCTTCAGAGTTGAGCAGATTTGTGATTTGTTGCTGATCTGCTAAACCACAAACCAACACCGGAGCCTCCGATTAAACTCACCCTTTCCAACCCTGTATAAAAAATAATACATTTTCCTTTCACAAACAGTAAAGATACAGCTTTATGGGTAAAAAACAAACACCCAACATTGTGATAAATTACAGCTCCACCATCACTAAACTGCAGGAGAACCCTCCCCAGGGATTTGGGAGGGACTTCCCCCCCCAGCACCACCCTCCCCGGAGCGGTTTCACTTTCACTGAGGGTTTAAAGGGACCTCAATCCCACTGCGACGGTGGGGATTTACCAAGGGCCGCCCTGATCGCAGGACTGAACTTTTTGTAACTCAAATGCCATCCTCTGAGGCCGGCTGCTCTCATTTGTGACACAAAAATAGAAAACAGACACAGAAATAAGGTTCCAAAGCCCAGTTTTTGAGGGAGGATCCTCAGAGCTGTTTGCTAATAAATATGGATTAAAGAAAGGCATACACAAAGCTCCTTGGAGCAGCGATGTCCCAGCGCTCCGTGACTCAGGGAGGGACAAAGCAGGGCCGCAGCGCCAGGACGGACACCCACCCCTACAGCGGCCCTGGGCCGCCCCAGCGCACGCCCGGCCCCACCCCTGCCCCGAGCACACGCAGCCGGCGGGGCGAGGCCCCGTACCTCGGCACCCACCTGAGGCCCCGACGCAGCCGCTTCCCCCACCCCCTCAGCGCCCTCTGAGGCGGCGGCTCAGCGCCGGGCGGCTGCGGCCGGTAGCGGGGGAGGGGCGAGGCGCAGGCCACGCCCCCGAGCCGCCGCCGCCGCGCGCTTACCTGCACCCACCGCTCGCAGCCGGGGTTCGGGCGGATCCCTGCGCAAGGCCGGAAGGAGTAGGGGAGGAGGCGCCCGTCACGTGGGTGAAGCCAAGCCGTACCCGCCATCTTAGCGCTGTGCCCTCACTCGGAGTGTGGGTGTGTGTTGTGTTTTTGTCGCTTGGCGGCGGGTTGTGCCTTCTGCCCCTGCCTGGTCTGCTTTGTGCGGTGGTGGGCGTCTTCGAGGCGCTTGGGTATTAGCTTCTCTCCTTCCGGAGCACTGCTTTCATCCGCAGCCCTCCTGCTTGTGAGGGAAGGGGGCAGAAATTCCTGTCAGTGCTGGGGGGCAGCGTTCCCCACAGGCTGTGAGGTGCTGGGGAAGAGCCCCGTGGTTGCTCGCTGTGTGTAGGGTCACCTTTCCTGTATGGGCTTGAGCTGCTCCAGGGTTAGGGAACAAATTTGTAGCATGTTAAATAAACACATTATATCTTCCACAGGTGCTAAAAGGTTCCAGGAACAATCCCCAAACCCTGGGGGGTCTCATACACAATCCTACCATGGAGTGCCTGCAAACTCTGAACCAGAATTTCAGGATTCCAGGTTCCCCTGTGTGCGTAAATCAATCAAATTTGCCCACCCTTAAAATAAGGGTATTGTTACTGAACTTGCTTTTATGACACTCTTGAGTTTGGTGCTTGAAACTTGGCTAAAGCTGTAGAAACACTGTTCTGATAGTCACTCCCCCATGGTTTCCCAACATGCCAAAAGCCAACAGCACAGGGTTTCGAAAACCAGGTACATTTGAGAACTGGGACTTCATAATATTTGATATTTTCCATTTTTCTCATGAAATTGTTCCCTTTTTCATTTTTTCACTAAAGCTACTTTAGGGAAAAATTAGTATTTTTCTTTTCAGGCAATGCACCTGTGTAGTATTTTAGTCTGTTGAAATGCAAGTATAGCCACTTACCTCATAACTAAAAATGCAATGCTAACAAATGAAAATGTACTGACTTTTTTCTTCCATAATGTCCTTGGGAGTTAAACCGAAAGACTTCTCCAAAGGCAAAATGCCCTTCCTAATTAAACTTGTCAGTACGAAGCACACTAGGTGGTAGAGAAGCCTCAGGAAAGGACAAAGTGTTTGTAAGGAAGTGCCTCCAAAGGATTTAGTTATTTAGTCTGTGTATGAACTTCCACTGACTTCTAAATCAAGGTATTCAAGCCCATGTTTATTTAAGATAACTAATTCAAAGCACTTTGAAATCAATTTAAAAGTATTTGCAGAAAATAATATCACTAATTTAGTCAAATGGGTTTATATAGTAGGTAAGTGGTTAGATAAGATCTTACAATTTCTGTTAGACTGATTTAAAAATTTAAGTTGCATTCACTGAAATGTTTTCAAGTGTTTCATTGCAAGCATCTAGCCAAAATGATCTTGAATTAAATTTTTAATTGTTTTTATAGTGGCTTCTTGCTGATGTGGGATTTCTTTTTCAGTTATTCCTTTACCTTTATGTGATTCTCTTATGATCTCCAGACTTGCAGATACAACAAAATAACACTAGACAAATAACACTGAAAGGCAGGAGTACAAACCAATAGTCTCTGTAATCAGCAAGACAAGAAAATAGAAAGCTAATGTGCACCACATAGTTCAAAAAACTCATGGTGCTTTGATATTTCCCTCCAGGTACTTTCTTGTTTCATATAGCTGGTTGTTATCTAGTATTTTATCCCTGTTATACCTATGCCTATTATCCTTATCTGCATTTTATCTTTTTTTTTTTTTAATTTTTTCTTTAAATACTCTTAGTACTGTGGGTTTTTTTTTTTTTTTTTTTTTTTTTTTAATTTGTTTTGTTTTTAAAAAAATAGTTATGGTTGCTTCTTAATGTTTCATGCCTACTCAGAAATAGGAATCAGCATCTGAGCTGGAGACCGGTTTGCGGCAGGCCAGTTAATTGAAAACATCAGAAAAACATTGAAAACATTGAAAAATCATGACAAACACTTCTCCCAAACCTTTGTCTTCAGTCTGCTTCTTTTACTACAGATGAGTGGAAAAAAAATTCAGTAGTCACTGTGGCATACTCATCACTAATGGTAATAACTAGTGCCTTTCAGCAAGGCATCTAAAAGCGCTGTACTATGTGAGTCCTGAACAAGATCGGTAAAGGCTATTTAAGTGTATCTTTGCAGAATTTTGTTGAAGAGTTAAAGCATGCAGGCGTTCTTTTGCTTTTATCTTATGGAGTGTTACTTACAGGAGACAGGTGCCTGCCTATGTACTAGTGCTGGCTGGAACAATGTGTGACAGTGTGGGATTTAGGTCTAGAACTCTGTTGAGTGGCACAAAGGAGATGACACTTGGCAAGAAAAGATAGAAGGGCATTGTATTCCATGAGGGTTTTTTCTTTTCTGTGGTCTTACAGAATACTATGGTACTGTGTGCCATGGTATTGTGGCACTTCCACCTGCAGTCCTGCATCCAGCTCTGGGGCCTCCAGCACAGGAATGACATGGAGCTGTCGGAGCAGGTGCAGAGGAGGCCACAAAGATGCTCAGAGGTCCAGAGCATTGCTCCTATGAAGAAAGACTGAGGGAGTTGAGGTTGTTCATCCTCAAGAAGGGAAGGCTCAGGGGAGACTCTTGTAGTCTTTCAAAGGAGACATAGGAAACTTGGCTAGGGACTCTTTACCAGGTTGTGTAGTGATAGGGTTATCCAACTGATCCTTATTTTGCTGCCCTTTTAGGACTCTGATAGATATAAAATAGTTTGTAAGAGCCATTGGCTGCCAGGAGTATAGCTGGACATTGATCATCATGGCATGGGAAGACATTTCAAGTCTTCAGTGCTTCTGAAAACTACATTTGACAGTGAACGTCTCCCAGTGTTTGCAGCCAGAAGTGGGTAGTATGTAACTTCTGTGTTTATTTTTTTGCCATTGAAAAACACCTGAGAAAGAGGGTCTCCTTCCTTTTAAGGTCTTGCAGGAGTGGAGAGCAGAAGTAACTACTTTCCTTAAAAAAAAAA
>WBMW01001708.1:1817948-1844613 GCA_013396635.1 Penelope pileata
AAAAAAAAGCCTGCATGGGTTTGTGGTGCAGTTGTGCCACAACAGTAAATGTTAAGGTGTTTCTATCAATGGGCGTATTACTACAGTTACATTTGTGTAGGAGGAATGGTTATATTCCCTTGGAGTGCATACAGATCTAGCAGCAGAAAGGTGCATCATCTTTCTAGCAAGGATGGTATCTTGATACAGGGTATCAGAGAACTAAGTAATTATTTCAGAGTTTTGTTTTTTAATGACGTCCTGGACGTAGAATGGAACAGCAATAGAAATAAGCAAAAATTTTATTCATTGCTTTTAAAAATACATACATTGAAAAGTATCATATCTTTTTTTTTTTAGAGAAAAGGCAATTATGAAATCATGTTAAGTGTATGGATCACCTTCAATACTGTTTCATTGCTTATTTGTTTATTGTCTAGTCAAATCACACCATATTGAAATTTAGCCTTGTTGCTCCACCATCAGTTTTACTAATGTAATGCTCTCAGATATTTCAAATATTATTGTGATACAGTCTATGTTTCTAAATAAGCAACCTGAAAACAGAGGAAAGAAAAAGAAAAAACACCAAAAAAACTCAGAAAATTGGTCCAATATCTGGAATAACAGAAGTGAGCCCAGCATCTTCATTACAACATCTCATTTTACATTGTACTGTAAAGCAACAGTTTATTTAGTGAAGATCTTCATTGGCTAATAAAAGTATTAGACCTTCAGCAGGTTGATAACAGTAACTAGGAAGACTATTTTGCCATTTTAAGTTTTACCCAAAATTTTGACTGAACTGTATTACTGGGTGTCTTCAGTGTGAGACATATAATCCAAGCCTCCTTGCTGCTTCGGAAATTCTGGGTGCTTTTCTATTAGGGAAGGGGTAAAAGTCTATTTTGTGGCAAGCTGGCATGCATTTTGCAGAGGAAATATGTTGATGCATCCAAACTGCTGAAGTGTCTGACTTCAGAGGAAGCTTTTGGCAGGTTCCTGAGATGCTGCTGCCGTTCTCTTTGCTGAAATCATTCAACGTGCTTGAACTTTCCAGCTGACTGAGTGTGGACAGTTCACTTGCTCCTTCTAATTCCTTGTGTTCTAGTGTGCCATTTTCCTTTGAAATCAGTCTCTGATTGTCAAAACCGCATGGTTCATTCCTGCAGTGGGAAAGACCTCTGGAAACTTCTTGACAAGGAGCTTGTACCAGGCGGTGAATTCCCAGGTGAGTGCGCCAGGGTGAGTTGTCCTGTACGTGGCCATTGCTGGTCACCTCCAGCCTGACCTTTCTGACAGGAACACGTTCTGTAAATGGCTTTGATTTTCCAACTTTTTTATTAATTAAAACAGCATTAACCATTGATTCTGGGAAAACAGATTCCTGCTCACCTGCAAGAGAAATTCATATATGCACTTAATTAATGGCAGAAATTAAGGGTGTAACTTCTGTAGCATAAGCTCAGCTGAAGAGCTTTAACAGATGAGTGGTGTCTGTGCTCTTTTCATCTGTGACTGAGAGTAGTGCAAACTCTTTAGATGCCTGATTACAGAGTAGAAGTATTTCATGCTCAGTTTTGCAATTTGAGGACATAAATGCTACCATAGGGTCAGTTAAATGATAAGGGGGATTTATCAAGTCAATATTGATCTAAACTCTACTCTAAGACTCGTTAACAACACAGATTGAGAATTGACTTTCACTAATTAACTGCTTGTAAGTAAAAATTCTTAAGGTGAACAGGGGCTTGTTCAATGTGTTGATAGGTAGTGTGATTTCAGAGACACAAATATTCTAGTTGATACTGTTTGAAGCTTGTATTCACAACCTAAAAATACCCTGAATTTCTTTTTTCTGGATCATTAACATATAGGCTTGTACTTATTATGTAATTACTTTTCTTTTTGTCGTCTCTATGGCTTAATTTCTAATGAAGTATGAAAGTTACAGTTGGAAATGCATAGGATATTAGAGATAGAAATGCTAATGCTACTTTGATTGGATGTAGCAGCTATCAAGTTACTGAGCATGGCTGGCTGCCTGTGCCTTGAAAATGAATAGAAGCTGAAGCATTATGCTAAAGGAAAACAAACAGTGCTGTTGGTATTGTAAGCACTAATTAAATGCACTTTAGTTACTATAAATATAGCTCAAAGTAGGAGTTGTGCAGAGTGCTGACCTTATTTACAAGGTTGAGTTATGGGAGCTGTATCTGTTACAGCATGAATTAAGAAGCATATTGATGGGAAAAAAATAGACATAGCGTGCTGATTATATTCTGAAACAGGAGATCTGAACAGCCATTGACAAGAATTCCAGCCTTGAGTTTGAAATGAACCTAATTGGAATAGGATGTTGCCTTAAAAAACAAGTGAACACAAAAATCCTCGTAACAGTCTTTCATACCCTTTTTACAAGGAACTACTTGGAGATGTCAGACCCAGTTGATTTACTGGCAGTAAAGGAACCCTTACAACAGGGCTTCAGCTAAGGAGGGGCTTTTGCTGCTCTCTTTGGCTCCCACTGCTAAAGCAACAACACCAGCACAGTATCATAGAATTTTTTCTGCTCCCTTGGTTGGCCACGTAAGGTTGATCTGAGAGTGAGGTTGACATGATAAGAGCTGCTTTGCAGCAAGGCTCAGGGGAGTGAGAGCCATGTGCATCTTCTGCTCTCCTACAGTGTTACCAGGAGAGGAGATGAAAGCATACACCAAGCTTAGAGGCATGGATGTGTCTGTCCATATGTCTATACAGTGCAATGCACTAACAGAATTTCCTAGGGTGAAACCATTCTTAGAGATAAGAACACACAGTTCTGTATCATGGAACAGTGAGAATCAAAGTTATAACTGGACGTTTTCCAGGAAATAAAGCTCAGCTTGAGGCACTACAAAAAGTCCACTTGCAAAGTGGAGGACTGCAGAACTAGACAGAATAGCACCAAGCTACAGAGGAGGGCTCGTTCGTCACACGTGAGAGAAAAGGTGAGAGAAAGGAGGAACTGAGAGACTCGGGGTGGGGGGGGTAGTGAGGGTTGCAGCTTTGCACGTTCTTGTGGGCATCACTTTTAGTTGAACTTGTGTTGATAGGCAACGTCAGGTTTTATCTTGAACCATCTGAACCGGTCATTGGAAGAATTTCAGTCTGGCTTGAGCTGATCAGAGAGTTCAATGTAATGCATCAGTCCAAGTCAAATAGTCTGAACTGGTTTTCAGTTCAGGTTTGATTTGATTCCTTGGCTACAGGTGCGGCACGCAGAATTGAGCAATGAGCTGTGATAGAAGTGTTGGAGTCCTAAGCTGTGCTGTGTTGAGTTAGTGCACATTCAACACTCTCTGAACTTCAAAGATCTAAATCAAGCTTTCTTCATTTAAAAAAAAAAANAAATTGCTTTAATAGCCTTGCTGTACCATTTGGCCTTTTTCATATGCTGTCATCACAGATGCTTTAAAGATTTGGAAGTAACAAAAATTGATCTTACTTCAGGTTAGCTTGGGAAACTCTTAGAAGAAATTTCTGCAGTCAGAGACCCAATGTTTACTCCGTTGTTACTGTATGCTCTCTATTTTAATCCCTAAAGTAAACACTGCTTTTCTTAGCCAATGAATAATGATACACTGCTGTATTGTCCCCTACCTGAAGATTTTCAAATATTGTCATCCTTTTTCTCAAAAAATCAGGAACAAGCAGAAGTATGAATGTGGCTGTGTGTATTGGGGAAGGAACAGAAAGTTGTTTTCGGGTGACTTATCACTTACTAGCTCACCAGTCAAAAACCTAGAAAAGTTAAAGAATCTGAGATTCTGTTCCAAGGCCTGTGATTCCACGACAAACAGGGCAGGTAATGAGATGCAGAGCTAGAAGTCCTTAGGGAACCTTGAAGTCACCATTCCAACTGTGGTGCAATAAACCTGCAGTGCTCAAAATCACTGTGGCATCATGGAAGGACAGATGGTCTGTCTGGCAGAACAAATTTAGAGTTTTACTAGTTAGAAAGATCCTTGGCAGGAATTTTTAAGACCATGAAGGAATGAAGGCATCCTTCTACCATGGAATCTCACATAGTTTGTGTGTCTGGCCTCTGATGTTTGTGTGCATGTCTGGAGTCTTATTGTTGACATTACCCTTCCTCAGTCCAGAAACAATTTTACTCTCTAGGTAGGGTAGCAGTGCGAGAAAATGATTACACTCAGTACAAAAAAGTAATGAACACGTGGAGTGCTTTGTGATATTAGCTGAAATTTCTGGATATCTGAAGCTTGTAACTTAAGGAGTGTAGGGCAGTATGCTATCTCAGTGTGATGGTGTTTATTGCAACCTGACATCCTCTTGGAAACTGATGCATGTAACAGCTTCAAAGTGCTGAGGTATGTAATAGGTTTTTCCAGCTTCCAAACTACAGAAATGTTTAAGGTTAGCTCTAAGGACACTGAGAACTCAACTGCTTCTATCAGCTATATTAATCCTTTCCACACAAGTTTCTTAAAGATAGAAATTCAGTGATGTGTTTGTGTTATGAGTATGTGTATGAAAATATTTATAGGAACTTCCAGCCCTGCTAAATTTTAAACTTCTCAGAACTGTACAGCCTTGCTTTGTCTTTTTTTTTTTTTTTTAAACCTTCAAACAGTATCCAGGAAAAAAAAAAAAAGCTCTGATTATGTATATTATATCTGATGCTTCATCTGAATTCCATTGGAAGTGGTTTATATTGTTGCAGTTGTTGATTAGATGGACTGTTTTGTCTTCAAGTTTGTTACCTTTTTGTACCTGATAAAATAAACTTGCTCATTCATATCCTTTTCTTCCTTACAGAGGCTTAAGTTCTTTTAACATTAGAATTTCTAGACATTTGGATGAAACAATATCAAGGAAGTTAATATGTTTTATGGTTCATAATTATGTGGTTTTTCAGTTGTTTTGATGGTATGTATGATTAGATACAGCCAAAATCCAGAATTGCTGAAAAGTGTAGAGGAAAATGTAAAGAATGAAATAACCTAAGTTCTTCATTTGCTGAACTAAATACTAATATCAGGGGTGGATGAAGCATGGTTTGTATATTGGTATTACATTCAAAGACAAGTTCATTAATTGACTTAGTATTCTCCGTATCACTTTAACTTAAAAAGTAAATGAAAATATATCAGTGCAGTATTGTAACCTGTAGTTTAACTGAAAACTTCCAAATAGCTGAATGTTTGTTTTATAAAAGCTGTCTGACATAGCAGATAGATGATTGATATACCGTCACTTGTTTATCTGTTTTCTGAGCACTGTGCAGTGAAAATGCTTTCAAAAAGGGACCTTTTGTTCCAGGATTATATCTTAGTTACCCACCATAACTTAGTAGGAGTTATTTTTTAGCAAAAGCCTGATTTTTGCTTGATATTTGGTATTGCTTCCTATAGTCTTGCAGGATTCATTTGTTACATAGCTAAAGAAGGAGGAAAAAAGAGACAGAAGACCCAGCATTGAGTGTTCTCATGGAAGAATTCAAGAAAGCAGAAATGTCACAGAGTACATTGCACAAATAGACTGATGATAGATGTACGTGGCTCCTGTAGGAGTAAACATCAATGTTAAGAATTTTACTTTCCTGCCCTAAAACCTATAATACCTTTAATCAAACTTTCATCTGTTTCAAATTCATGTTAGCGTTTCACTGCTGTGAAACTAATTGATAGAACCATAAGATTGCCTTTTAGTGAAAGGAACAGAAAGCCTAAAATGACAGAAAAGGAATTCACTTTGTACCCCTCTTGAAGCTGAGCATAAAAAGAACAAAGATAGAAGTTATTCAATATTTAAAGTAAAAGTTTTTACATCTACATTCGCATAGTTTTCTATAAATCCAAGCATACCTGTTTTAAATACAATAATGTGTGATTGCAGCTTTTGCTTCTGTTTTATATGGTCATACTGCTCCTCAAGTAAGCTTACATCCATCTTGGTTGGCTGCTTATCAGGATCTGAAGCTTGTTGCTCTGAGGTATGAGTCACTGAAAAAATACCAGTCGTGTATTTGTAAGCCCTTACCATCTGTTCCCACAAGGAAGAAAAAGTCGTGCAAAAGCAGGACTTCATTGTGTTGCAGAAAAGCAAATCAAGCATGAAGCATTTGAAATCTTCCTAAATGAAGAAATATCTTTCTTTTCTAAGTATGGTGACTTCTTTCAGGAGTTGCGTTGTCTGTTCTGAAGTTATGGGTTTCAGTCAGCCTGTTCTCCTGCAGCATGTCTTGAGCTCCTGCAAACAGATTTCATGATTGTAGCAGGATTTATGATTGGATTTAATGTTGACTTAAGGTTGTGAGCACATGAGGCTTTGCCAAAAAAAACAGTGAAATACAAAACCTCATTGAACACGGTCAGGTGCACAGAGGGCTGGATAATACTGGTTTATGTAGCAATGCTAATTCTTAAAGGGATGTTGTCGTGGTGACCTGCCCAAGACAGTAATTCCATCAGGAAAATCTCCAGGTTTCTTTCCATGTATTGTGTGTCTTTTCCCCTCCATTTTCCTTAACTTTCATCCAATTTCATTCTTCTTGCTTCTGCTTGTGGCAATGAGTTGGCGACTGGACTGAGACACTTAATAACCTTGTTCTTGTTGCTGCTCCCTTTTTGGAACGTGATAAAAGTATTCCTGGATGTAAAGTCAAAACAGTTTCTGCCAACAACACTTAAAATTGGGAATCCAGGGGTAGGAGTGCCTTACTCTGACTTACTCAGTTTTTCTGCCTTTCCATATAGTGAAATAAACTGTAGGAATAATCATTTGCTCACTGAGAGATGAATAAACCCTTCAAACACATGGTGAGCCACATTTTAAAAATTCTTACGTGTTACAGGATTGCCTAACAATGAGGCAAAGATTTAAAAAAATAAAAATGCATGTCTTTTGCTTATATCAGTTGAAGTACAAGACTGTCTGAACTATGAGTTTCAAGTTTCTGTCCCTGAAATAGATCCATTTCATGCTACTACAAGGATCCAAGGAAGTCACAGGGGAGAAACGCTGTTAGGTGGCAGTGTCAATGTAATTGTTCATCTCCTAGGTTCCTTGCAAGGAGAAACATTGTACAAAAACAGCGTGAAAGGGCATTGTGTGGAAGGAGGGCCCATGTGCTGTATTTTTCCAGTCACAGGCAGAAATTGTGCTCTCATTTGCATTATAAATGATTTACCATATTGGGCTCAAAACCTGCAGATCTTAAGAATCTGTTTGGAAGTTGTGTGTACACAGGTGATGAAAGTCTTGCTACTGAGTTATATGCAGAGTTCTGGTAAGGCTCATATGTGCAAATCTGCTTTAATTCGCCTACTATTAATTGCTTTTCCTGCCCACTATGCTTGTGTCTTGCAAGTCATGCTCCCTACCTCACCTGCAGTCCTGTTCTGCCCTAGCAGAAAGGTAAGCACAACACTGTCAGACGCTGTGGATACTCCTCCAGTCAGTGTCTTCCTCCTGACCCTGAACAAGGAAGGCGTGTTAAGAGTTGTTCTGAAGTACCATGGCTTTGGTGCATCTGCCTGGATATTTTGCCTTCAGTAGTGACAAACACTGGTGCTCTGTAGGAAGGAGTACCTCTGCTGCCTTGTTTTTCCCATTCTGAGTTGTTGGCATGCAGAGTCCTTTAGACATTCAGGCAGTGGGTTTCTGCACTGGGGCAGGAGATTTAATTAATCTCCTTACGGTTTGAGCTGGTATTCAATACAAACGTTATTAATGGTCATAAAAGTTCCCCAACCTTTTTGAAATTCCAGTCACACCATTTGACTCGCTGACCTCCTGAGAAAGTGACTTGTACAGTCTGAGCGTGTGCTGCAGAGAGAATTACTGTGGTAACATCCTTTAACGTGAAACATACACTCTGTCTTAAAACATGTCTGCTTCTCTTCTCATTAGAAGAGCATTCAAAATATGAGTTTGTATGTGATCAGAAAGTATTATGATTTTTAATCACCTGTACTATACCAGCGCCTCGGGCTCATGGTAAACCATCACGTGTAGTTACACGTGCATTATGCAAGACGGTCTCTTTCCAAACAGTTGCATGGCTAAATAACAAAAACAGAAACAAGGAAAAGAGCTGCGCACTGAGTTGAAATGAGTGAAGGTGTTACAGCAGGTCACTGGAACCAGGAATAGGATTAGCTTTTTGTTGCTGAGCTGATCCCTTACACGTTGCAGTTTGTTTCCTTTACAGGGGAAGCTTGTGAGCATGGCATCTTGATTCTGCCTCAGGAGATGTGTTGGAGTGTGTGTATAGATTTGCCAGTGCGTACTTTGCTTGCTCTGAAGGTGTGTATATATATACGCATATGGATGTGTATTTTGTGAATAAGTTGCAGACAGGATGTGATTCATAAAACAAGGTGCAGGTCTAATTTACAGGGGATCACAAAGCAAATAGGGCTGTGGTTTTGATGTATAGTGAGCTGATGTAACTAATCCTTGTCATGCCACTGACATAAGCTTGCAGATTGATTACTTGTGGCTTCTGCTCTTATACCACAGTGGAGTATCCCTGTGTATCCCTGGCCTGTTTAGACTAATAAAAAGAAAAAAGAAATTGTCTTTGATACACACAAAATCGAAATTATGACTTCTGTTTAGATCAATCATTCAGTCTTTAAGTTGAGTTACTTGGATCTGCAGCCCACTGTGTACTTCCAAACTGTGCAGCAGATGGCACTACAGGAGTGGTCTGACTGCAGGCTCGCCTCAGTCCTAGAATGTTAAAGGCCCAAATCTGGCTTATGAATTGCTGAGGAATATAAGCAGTGAGGCCGTTTCCTAGCATTGGTACATCCATCTCCTAACAGTAGTGTAGGTTATGGAAACGTATTGCCATGATTAGGTTTCTGTAAAAAAAAGCCTTGTCTTTAATTGAGCAAACTCCTCTCAAAAGCGTCGTCTATGAGTGATTTTAATTTCATTATCCACTGAAGTCTGAAGTGCTATATTTTCTCTCAAGTCTGCTCATCCATCACACAATGGAAGTAATTTTTCATTTCCTTGAGGCAAAATAAATTTGAAAGTACTTCATAATCCAAAAGCAATGCCTTTTCTAACTTGCAGTAGATGCTTACAGCCCTTGACCTCGGTTGCAAAATCTCATTTAAGAAGATGCAACTAATTTTATCTCATACTAATTAATTTGTGAGTGGTGAATTATTTTTTATTAAAAAAAAATGTTTGGAAGATCTTATAGGAATAATTGTTGATTTAAAGATAATTAAAAAGTGCTGTAACAGTTTACCATGACTGAATGCACTTCCTGCAGCTCTGGATTTTACTGCTCACCTGGGACTGGGGGTGTACACAGTTATTCATATTGTTCATGCTGAGAATTATAGGCACATGTCCTACGCTGTTTGTGCAGGCTGCAAAGATAGAATACAGATATCTAGATTTTAACTGGCACTGAGAAGGAAAGCAAAAGTTACTATGATAATCCCCTTTCTGTAGCTTTCTATATACCTATTTTACTTATGCACAGTCTTGAAGTGGTAGAAACGGTTACCTTGTTAGAAAATTTAGTAACAAAAAGAAACACAGAAACACAGTGGCTGCTATTATTTGTGCTTCAGACAATACTAGCAGAATCAATAGTAACTATTTACTTTTTAATGAGTTTTTTGATAAGGGCACATATATTTCTGCTATTTGAAAACACTGCTTTAAAGCACACTGCAGTTAGGGACTGGTTGAGGAGTTAGAGGTCGAGACTCACTAATGATGGAAGATCATTTTTTGGTGTTCTCTGCATGTCCATGCTAGCGGGATAAAGGAGCCCATGCTGCAAATTTTCCAAATGATTTTGAGATGTTTCTTTCGATCAGCTGACATTTTGTGTGCTTTGACATGAAGGGTTCAAGTGTATCCAAGGAAGAGTGGCCCAGCTCTCCTCAAGTCCCTCTGAAGGTTTGGAGAGCTTGGGTTGTAGATAGTGCATCTTCACATTTCCTTGTTAGGATTCTCTTTTCCCCTGTTCTCCCTTGGGGTCTGTATGTAAATATAATTAAGTAGTGTGTACATGCAGTTATATGCTTTCTATCTATATATAAGAAGTAAATCAGGAGTGTTAGTCAGCTGGTCTGAGAATGTTGCCGGGTTAATACAGGCTGTAAAATGGCTTGTCAGATCTCTGTTTCGTAGGTCCTTGACTTTCCACCTGACCGAATCCAGTAGCACTGATCCAGCCCCAGTGATGGGGAGGGTTTCTGCAATGCACTCGTGTGTCCAGAGTGAGGCAGAAGCTATAGGAAAATCCAAATTGCTCCAGGCCAGTGGTGACATCTCTGATCCTGCATTCTGCCTGGGTGGCTATGAAGGCCGAAATCAAGCACACAGTTAGCACTCAGCATATCTCACTAGTCATCCATTGCTTTGCCTTCAATAGCATATGACATTAATAACAGAAACGAAAGTCTTATTTTCCCAGGCTCTTGATATGGGTCAGTAGCTTCTGTTTCCAATGGATTAGCTCTGGGGTAGTCATCCAAATTGAAAAAGCTTCCAAGTCTATTAACTTCCAAGTTCAGCTACTTCCGTGCCTCAGATTTCTTATGTTTATTTGCTGGTAGGTCTTCATTGAGGAAGCACTGGCAAGGATGCACCTTTTTTTACAGGGAATGAAGGACATGCAAAGCAAGATTTGATGTTCTAATTCTTCACAGAAAAGCCAGTTTAAGAAAAATAATTGCAGATCACAGAATCACAGGAGTTGGAAGGGACCTCTGGAGATCGTCAAGTCCAACCCTCAATACACTCATATCTGGCTTTACATGTGCTGAGAACTTGGTGCATACAATTCTCTTTGCAGAATCACAGTTCTTTTTTTTTTTTTTTTTTCTTTTCTTTTTGTGGCTGGTAAATGTGATCACACTAAAATCACTGGATCTCACTTCAGTTGAATTAAATTGTGCTGGTTGTGAGGGGTTAAATGCAGCAGCTGTCCTGTATCTCTGTAGTTTTTTTTTTTTTTTTTTTGTGTGTGTGTGTGCCTTGCATAGGCAGCATTTAAAAACGTCTGTTCTTCTGCCTTTACTCTATTGGTGCTGAGGGTTAATTAACTTTCCTTTGCTGTTTGTCGTCTTTGTCATCTTTACTCTGTTGGATGTCTGCACCACTCAGACTGGAATCTCTCCCTCTGTGTGAACAATCAGCATCCAAAACTTAGGGTCAGGATTTGTTGTTCTGTGTGTTGTTTTGCTTTCCTTACCCACTGAGAACTTCTGAGATGCCCTTTAAGAAGCGGCAATGCGCAGAGGCAAGTCAAAGAAGAAAGTGAAGTTATTTACATTTTAGACATTTTAAACAAATGAACCCTGACATCTTCCCTCACTGTTTCCCTTTCTTCTTAGTTCTAGCGTTTCTTAAATTAGTGTGACGAAGTGGTTAGGTTTTCTGACACTATAAAACTGTCCATGAGAAGAGGGTGAGATGGAATTGAATTGCCTTCACGGATATGCCTGGAGAGGGTTTTGGAAATTCACTGAATTTTTCTTCATTCTATGGATGTCTTAAATTCCAGTTACTGATAAGCAGAGGTCACATTTGTGGTACTGCTAGGTAAACGTATTTTCTATATAAGCTACTTCTTGGAGTGGTTCCTATCCATAGTTATGATGGCTACAGCTCTATGAGGTCACAGCAACCTGTGTTTATTTGTCCTTGCAACAGGCATCGTATGCTTGCATAGAGGAACTCAAGAAGTTCCAGTCTCAAATGGGGTCTAAAAATAATTGGATAAGCAATATACATTGCCTTGATTTCTCCACCTGTGAATTACATTATTTTGATTTATTCTTGATTGTAAAATGATTTTTCATCCTTGCTGGGTGGTGCTGAAAAGTGCAAGTCTTGGCTCTTAGTTGTTTCCACTTAAGGCATTGTTTGAGTAGGAATTAATTTACCTTTGTTTTTAATCAATAACATGTACTTATCTGTAAGTGGAGTTTGATAAGAATCAAATACAACACGAAAGAACTGGCTAATCTGTTGTTAATGAAAAATTTTATCGGGATGACAACATCTTGCTTTGGGCTTTAGGACACAAACTGCTTCAGTATTCCTCTTCAAGGAAATCTGCCAGGTGTGTAAGTTTTAATAAGCTTTGCAAATGACTCTAGTCAAGATAGTCCTCCAAAGAGAATGGTGAAGTACTGCTATTATTGCAGAGTGAATGCAGACTTGAAATCTGTACAGGCGTGGAAAGTATCCTAAAAATAATTTGCTATTCAGAAACATTCTTCGCTTCCCTTCCATGCAGGGATCTCATGAGGAATTTGTGCTGCGCTTCATAATCACTGGTAACCTGACTGAAGTCAATGAAATTACATCTGTAAAACTAGAGCATGTAAAACCAGAAACAATTCCACAGTGCCTGATTCAGTACCCACTGAAGTCAACACGTTCTGTTGAATTCAGTAAAGTGAAATTGGAGGATTTAATGTAGGTGATTAAATACAGGCTGCAAATTGACCAGTGCACATGAAACTGGCAGTATAACTGAGATTGTGGAGTTAGGCCATCATTTAAATTCTTTGCTTATACCCATTGTTTCTGTACATTCATAGGCTTTTATGTGGAGGACAGCCTCTTCATTAATGGGCATTAATTACTTAATGCAGCCCAGCACCTGGGAGTTTGAATATAAACATGCCAAGAACTAAATCATCCCATCGGATTGTGGAATAATTTCTGTGCCTAAGCAGGGTATGTCTTCAGTCTCAGTGTGACAGCTGTGGTTTGGGCTTCCTCTGGTGGAACATGCACAGGGCTTTTGCTGCGTCTTTGTCTTACAAACTTTCTCCCATTCCCAGTACAATCAACAAAATGACATGGATAACAACAGTCTTGATACGTTACTTTTAAACTTCAAGTCTTCTTACAGAGTAAATGCGACTCCCCACAACATTTGGAGGTACAAGCAAACACAGTGGTTACCACAACATCAGGTGCAAAAGTAACTTCAGCGGACAAGTGCATATTCACAGGAAGGAAAACATTTTTGTTGTAACAGTGTCACCTCACTAAAAAACCCAGCAACTTTGTATTTTAATTTATGGCACTGTGGTATTTTGTATTATCGGTACTTGGTCGAACATTGCTGAAGGTTGTGATAGCAGAGTACCAGCAGTGCTAGGGAGAAACGGGATGACCTTTAGAGAATTATCGTTGTTGAGGTATCTTTCTGGAAGGTAGATCTAGTGCTCACACGGAAGGGTTTTTTTAAGGTGGTTTATTACTGTTGCATTACATGGAGCTTAACATAACTTAATTAGCAGCGTTGCATGTGCCTGTCAGACTGCTTGGCAAATTGGTAGGAATTTATCCGCCCCAGATTAGTACATTCAATGTTTCTGAGGCTAATTACAGACCTGTGAGATTTCTTATTGGGAAAAGGATAACTGTGCCACCAGGCCTAACAGTGTTAGGTCTGACATGGGCTGCCTTGGTTGCATTGCATAGCTGATATCTGTACATGCAGTGATTCTGAGCTGTGTCGTTTGTGCTGTGCCAACCTCTGTTGATGTACAAATGTGAAGTACTTGTTTGGGACTGAGAATATTTGGCTGTCCTGCTACTTAAAGAGGCCCAAAATCTCCTGGAAGCAAAAGGATTGGTAGCTTTGAAGTCACTCATACCTTCCTATGAAGCTGTGAATATTTTCACCTACAATTAGTTATGTAGGACTGGACCATCACTGATTACTACACTGGTCAGTATGGTAATGCTAATCTACATCAAGCAAAGGTCAGCTCTAGCTATTCCCTGGTTTGTTGGCACATCTCAGGTGATGCGATGATACTGAGGCACAGTGATTAGGCTGGCACTGTTTTTGACAGAGTTTTTCTTTTCTAATTTGTGTGATTTTTGTGTTACCTACACCTCTGTAAAGCTGAAGAATGAAGTTAAATCTGTTTGTATCAGGGTAAAATGGAGAACAGGGGCAGATTTTGAAATGCAATGTGAGAATAAAAAGTGAAAAATCCCTATGTGTACGAATATTGAGTACATTAAAAATAATTTGTTTTGCAATGAATTGAAATGAATGTGGGTTGAAGTTAATTTGACTATTGGAGGGGGGGAACCAATATTATTAATTAGCTTAATAGTTAAAACTTACCAAAACAGCCAGAGGTCCAGTGAAACATAGAAGTATTGCTCCTCTGTCGGATCTGTGTGTAACTGCAGAAGCTGGTTAACAAGAAAAGGAGAAGAAACACACGTTTCCCTTTACCCTGGTGTGTGTGCCTTTAGTGATTCATTTTGCTCTGCCACAAGCTGTTAATCTGTGATGGTGACATTTCAGTTACAAATGGCATTCTGTCCATCCCCTCTGGAAATCTTGGACTTGTCAGTACCAAAACATCGATGGCACATGAGTGCAACTTCACTGATAACCGCAGTTATCCAGTAAGTTATCCAGTAAGTTATCCAGTCAGCCTTGTTTGCTTTCAAGGAACAGTTCTAGAGTTTATGGGAGTAACTGCCAGCATAAACTTCAACACAAAAAGAACAGCAGCCATGCAAATTTTCCATACATGAACAACTAAATTTGAGAGAACACTGGCTGGATGGAAGGATGTGCAACAGGGCAAGGTTACATTTCTCAGAACTTCCCTGTTTTCGTTAGAAAGAACTGAACAGCATAAGTGGCAACATTAACTTTCTTAATCTGTCCTTGTGTGGATTCTTCCATACCATTGTCTTGCGCTGTTGTTCCAAAATTAAGGGGATCTGATGACTCCAAGCGTTGTTATCCCAATCCTATAACTTTTCTGTGCTGTTTAAAGCAAAACATGTCATGCAGCAGTCTGTCCATTGAGTGATCTCATTGCTGAGGAATATAATTGATTCTTACATCCTCCCAGGATTGCTTTACATATTTATAAACTATTGTTTCCTTTTTCAGAACTAACACCTCCTTTTCTTTTAAGAGTTGCACAGCTGTGTCTTTCTGAAGTTATTCGTTGTTTCTGTGGCTTTCTTCAGGACAGACTTCAATTTTTCTTTATTTCTTTGCGAGTAGTTGTACTTTGAAAACTGCAGCATTTCATGCCTTCAGACTCCATATCTGTTACTTATTTATAGGCAATATGCAGGAAGTTAAAGGGCAGAGCAAACTTCTCCTCCCTGGCTCACCACTCACATTCTGTATTAATGGAAAAGCCTCTCTGTCTTATTTGATCCTTTCTTTTCTGGTGAGAGTTGTGCTAAGAAAAAAGTTCTTGGTAACATTTTAGAAACTTTTTCTTCACAGTTTCTTCTTGTTTACTGAGACCTTTGTTCAGAATAGGTCCACCCAGCACGAGCTCCTCCTGGCCAGGGAGAATGCACCAGTACCAGATACTGGAAGCCATCTGATGTAAAGAAGTCAAACTACGAACTGGGTGACAATTCTACATGCCTTCATTTTCAGATGGAGTGGAACTTCAGCTTTCTTCATTTGGACTTCTCTGGACTGCAAGCTATTTAGATCCATTTGCAGGATTAAACTCTAAAGTGCAGGATGACAGCATTGTATACATTTGAAGAGACTCCCATGCTTCTCTGACAACTTTAAATTAAATTCTGTCTTTTTAAAAGGTTTTATGATCATGTGTCTTTGGGAGTCCTAACACAGGTACTGTCAACACAGACTATTTGAAGGTGATGTGATAGAGTAGGATTGGTTTAAAAGTCAAAATATTGGAATGGTGGCTGCATTGTAGGATTAGATCCTTCAGGATTAATTTTTAAAGGCTTTTATTTGCAATAATAGCTAGAAACCTTGAAGCACAAACCTACAGGAGCTGGGGTGTTTGAGAAATCACTGGGAATATTTACAATATCTTCAAAATGTTCAGGATATGACAAAATCTAGTAATGTTTTATAGCTTGAAGGGCATTTCAAATTAAATATTTGTACTCTTAAAATAGTTTAAGATTCTGGGCATGCAAAACCTATTTGACTTAATACAGCTCTGCTGAGATAGGGCCTTGGCTGCAGAATGGAGGTGGCTTTTAGATAAGCCCTCCCTGGATTAGGCAGTTCCACTTTGCTCCTCACATGCTGTAAGGGGAAATGCTAAACCCTAAAGCTGCTCCCTACTAAAAACAAAGGAAAAAAAAAAAAAAAACCCAAACAAACACTAAACCCTCCCTACTAAAAACAAACCAACCAACCAAAACCAAACAAACGAAGCCCACCAAAACTTCAGCCAAAGTAACAGTGCTGCAGTTCACAGAATTTTGTAGGATTTTTTTTTTTTTTTTTGCACAAAACCCGGGTGTGAGCCTGCAACACGACCTTTGCACATGATATGTTAAAACGCAGTGCCTTCCCTCGGACGTGGCACGGAGTTGCCCTTTCTGCTGTGCTCGTTTCACGCTGTGCCACCGCTGGCCCAGGGACTGCAGCAGAGCGGCTCCTGGCGTTCATCGCCCTGGGACCGAGCACGCCATCACCGGATCCACCTCTGGAGAGCCTCGCAGAGCCCTCACGCTCGCGCTGCTCACCCCGCCCCAGCTGAGCACTCATTAACTCGAGCACAGCTTTAAGCTGCCGCCGCGCTGCGTGCGGGGCCCCTCCACCCTCAGCCCCACGCGGGCCCCGCGGCTGCGTGCCGGGGAAGGCCGCGACATGGCCGCCCCCTGCTTCTTGGGCTGGGATTTCAGCACGCAGCAGGTACCGCGGCCGTTTGTCTTCCGTTCCGTTCCGTTCCCTTCCTCCCTCCTCAGGCGGCAGCAGCGCGGGCTGCTGCGGGGAGAGATGGCTGCGGGCCACGCGTGTAACGCAGCGAGCTGCAGGGTTCTTCCTCTGAGGGAGGGCAGGCAGCGAGCGGGGGGAGGGCCCTGGTGTGAATCAAGATGGGCAGCACTGTGCACCTTCATGCCCAAATTCCGAATTTCCATTTTGGAGTGGTCACCGCAGTCTGGTATCAGCCGTGCTGCAGGGAGAAACGCTGCCTGTAAGCCTGGCTGCGTCCAGCCAATAGGGGTGTGTGTGAGCCACTTCATGAGGGCTGTGCTGGAGTCTGGGAGCTTGAAAAGGAGTGTCCAGGTTACTCCTATAGGGGTGACTGAGTATTTTTTAAGGGATTATGCTACAGGCAGAAGGGCAATTAAGCTGCAGTGGGTCAGAGCCCCGTTTAGGCCAGCACGGAGCACCAGCTCGGCCGTGATTTGTGCTGGTGCATAGATGAGGCCCCGCATGAGTGTGGCTGAGATTAAACACCCGCCCCCAAGTGGGGGTGGCTTTGCTGTTTGGATACTCTTTGGGGTGAGTTGGTCTCTGTAGTTTTTTTCAGTTTGTTCCTTTAGCTGTGGCTTGCGTTCTCTCCCTTGTTAAAATATACGCAGGATGTGAACAACATTCTTGCTGCTGCTTTGAGACTGTTAATGGTTTTCTTCTGCACTAGGTGAACTTGAGAAAAGTTATAGATGGGAGGTTGGTGGTACTTCTTTAGCCACTGCTTGCAATACTGCTCAGCTTGGTGGGCATGGGATCAGGGATTTGCTTTCCATAAGTCACAGAAGCCAGGCGTGAGGTTGTGCAATGCCCCCTGAGCCTTGCCAGGCAGGTGGAGTTCAGTTTACCCTGTTTGTGGAGGAGGGACGGTCCTCAAAGTATCCTGAAGGTCTGCTAGGTTCTTGGGCAAGATGAAGCTAAAAGAAAAGAAAACAAAAAACCAAAAACAAACACAAAACCCATCCAGAATGACACCTTTAGCCTAAGATACTGTATTCCTTGGACAGCTCGGTTACTGTGTTGCAAGCTGGGAACTGTGCAACTTGTCTGCTGCTCCCTAGCGAACACCTGCACCTTATCCCAGTGTAATCAAGGAGAGAGAAAGCGTAGGGGAAAAGGCAGGTGAAGAGAAGTGTTGCTGGCTAACTGATGTGCTGTAAATTCACATCATAACTTGTTTCATGTAAAATTGTGTCCATACTTACAGTCAGTTGTACGGATTGGGGTGATCTTTCCCATTTCTTCCGTGAGAATTGTGTTGCTATAGATGAATTATCAGCACTATTGAATTATTGTCCTGAGCAGTTTTTGTTAACATCCTGTTTTATTTCTTCTAGCTGAAAGTCATTGCTGTTGATGAACACCTGAGAGTCATTTATGAGGATAATGTTCATTTTGATAAAGACCTTCCAGAATTTAAGTAAGTTCTTCTTCTATTTTGCTTGAATAACATCATTTAGAACTTTGGGGATAATGGGACAGGGGGCTGTTGTCCACTTTGGTCTCATTGCTATGTGTGGAGACATGGAAATAGTTCATGCTGTGTTCATGTTTCATGCCTTGCAAGGGAAGTGCATGCTCTTGCCTTGCTTGCTATGCATGGCAAGAACTCCCACGAGGAAATGAAAAGACCCCCCCACCCTAAAGTGTTATGTGTAAATTAACCAACACTTTTTTTTTCTGTTGGGACTTGGAACTTTTGGACGCCTTTCTTCCTGGGACACAGAAGTAAGCACCACCTTAGTGTCAGGATGGAATGCTGTGATAAGAGCAAATAGGTTGCGCGAGGGGAATTTCAAAAAGGCATTTGGAGACAAATTCAGTGACTCCAAATGGCACATTAGGGTGTATAAACTCCAATTTGCAGACTGGAATTCACAAATTTCATCCACCATGGCTCACAAGTGTCAGTGAAGTACACTTATTTACTCCATAGTTGTATAACAGCAAAAATTGAATTTCATCGTCTAGATTCAGGTCGCTAATGGTGGCAGGAAGCTTAGAGATAACTGTGACTTGTGTGGAGCCAACGAGCAGTGTCAGCGTGGGAGTCTGTCACAGGTCTTACAACAGGATCAGCGCCCTTCTTTGCAATTTGTTTTATTTTCAGTTGGGTCAGACATCTCTAATGCCATTTCCTAGGAGCCGGCCTTTACTTTTTCATGTTTCAAACTCTGATTTTATGTTTGCTCCTAACAAAAAAAGCATTGTACCCTCTCTTTGGTTATTAATAAACTTGAAGAACTTTGTTTGATGGAAATATTTACTGAATTTACTAAGAAAATACCATTTTTCTGTAGGACTCAAGGTGGGGTCTATGTTCACAGTGACAGGCTGACAGTCACTTCTCCTGTGCTAATGTGGGTCAAGGTATGTACAAGCTTTATTGCCAACCTTCTGGAAATACTTGTACTTTAGAGACTCACGATCCAGCTTCTTCCTTTCTGTTATTGAAATAGAAATGCACAAGCAACAGTGAAATTCATCATTAAAATCGATGTTGTCCTTTTGCTTGTTTTCTGCTTTTTGAAGTGCTATTCTATGTCTTTGGGATGCAAATGTTAATGTTAACAGCTTCTAGTACCCTTGTAGATAATTTCTTTCTTCACTCTCTACTATTTATAGCATTGTATGCATGAAATATCCTTTTCTCAGTCTCCCCCACTTCTAAAATGCTATTTTTTCCTTCCCTATCATCCTGTTTCATACACAAAAGGGACCAAGGTAACTTTGCCCAGCTTGTTTGTGGTTTTGCAACATCCGGGTTACTTGCACTGTCTTTTTAGAATAAGCTTTGCTAACCAATTGCTGTATCAAATGGCAAGTGGTTAAAGAGCAATTTATTCAGTAATTCCCAGTCACTTTGACTGGCATTTATTTTGAAACACAGATAAGATTCTCTTCTGTTTTAAAAGCAGAATCTGCAACCCCTACTCTCACGTGGTGCTTCGTAAATCTGCCTTACTAGTGTAATTTGAATAATTAAGACACTTAAAAGGTCACAGAATCCCCAGTTGGTGATCCCCAGTAGTTCTGTCGGATGATCCACAAAGACTTGGTAAATTGGTAGCAGTTGTTGCATCATAATAAACAGAAGCAGTTAGTTTGTTTATTAAATTAATAATAGGATATAGGTATATGATAAAGATATATGGTTTCTTGGGAGATTTTGAAGCCTAATTAGTGGTCCATTTCTCAAGAAAGTCTGACAAATGCTGATCTGAATGAGACTATATAAAGATAGATTAATTTTTGGTTTTAAACTTCAGTAAAATATAACTGGAACAAAAGTAACCTGGATACTTAAGTGCAAAAATTGACTTTCAGCAGGCACTGGGGTCAGTAGTATTGAGGATTTCTAGCATCTTGTAGGATGGGTAGCAGGTTGCACACCATTAAAGATTTCATAGATTTCCAAAAGTAAGAACAGAAGAAGTTAATTATGTTTTGTGTCTGGCACTCTTAGTAGTTGCTTTTTAATGAATCGGAATTCTTTAAATCTTTCCTCTTATTTAGATTTCAAAGAATGGTTCTCTGTGATTCAGCTTGTTTAAAGATTTTTCTTCTCCTCTGTATGATTCAACTTTTCTTTTATGGACTCTTACTTAGTAAATTAATTTATGCAGCTTCTTGAGAAGTCCATAGTCATTAGCTAATTTTTCATTATCTGCCAATGAACTCTTATCAGTGATGACATGAATTTACTCTTTAATTCCAAGGATTGTGAGTATGCATAATTTGGTAGCTCGTTACCGTCATTCTTTATTCTGTTTGTTCTCGTAGGCTCTGGATATGATTTTGGAAAAGATGAAGTCTTCGGGCTTTAACTTCTCTCAAGTCAGAGCTTTGTCTGGTGCTGGCCAGGTTAGTTTATAAAGAGATAAATCAGGCTCTATTGAAAACATACAGTATAGTCATAAATTTCTTTTAAATAGTTGTATTATAGAGGATGTTAAAGACATCAAGCAAGATCAAAGCTTCTATATAAGCATCTATTAAAAAACACGTTACTCAAGGGAGCCTAAAACCTGAAGCATACAGAGCAACCTACAGAAAGTAATGAGAGTGGAAGATGAGGCTTACAGTACAGTAGTTTAGGTCAGTATAATGCAAATCCAGCTGGTTTCCTATTGTTTAAATTCTGAATTCTTAGATTCTGAAATGTCTGAGATCATTTTGAATTTCAGCGTATGCAGGTACTTATAGAAACAGGGTAGAAAAATAGTGGTTAGCTGAGATTGTTGAAGGCATAGTGAAGTCCTGTTGAGCACAGCTGTTGGTTGCAATAGAGATTTTCTTAGGAACAAAAGAAAAATTGATGCAATCTTTGATGCAATGAGGACAAATTCTCTGTCTGGTAAGTGCCTTTGCCGTGATTTATTCTACTAATTTTCTTTTGAGGTTTATAAAACCCATCCTGATAATTAGTCAATTCGCTGGTCTCCTAGTACTGTGGTGAGACAGGGAAGTCTCTTACACCTTTCACGGATTTCAGGATTATATTCAGGGTGAGGACAGCACCAAAGTCATAGCCTATTCTGATGCATGAGGTCTAGGTTATTCCTTAGATAAATCTGGGGCTAAATAAGCAAAATTGTTGCTTTGATCTCCATGTTTGCCTGAACAAAGGGTCTGAAAATCATAATCTGTATCAAAGCTCTGTTATGAATTCTTCAATGGACTAGAAGTTAGGGACTGGAAGGCAACCCCAGCTTACTCAAGTGAAGGCAGGAATTGTTTTTTCAGACTGCCAGCATTCCCTTTGTATTCCTCTTGCTTCAACTTCCAGGGTTTAAAGGGGGCCTGCCAGAAAGATGGGGAGAGATTCTGTCGGTGAGTGTAGCAATGGTACAAGGGGTAATGGTTTTAAATGGAAAGAAGGTAGATTTACGTTAGATATTAGGAAGAAATTCTTTGTGATGGGGGTGGTGAGGCCCTGGCACAGGCTGCCCAGAGCTGTGGATGCCCCATCCCTGGAGGTGCCCAAGGCCAGGCTGGATGGAGCTTTGGGCAGCCTGAGCTGGTGGGAGGTGTCCCTGCCCACAGCAGGCAGTTGGAACTGGATGGGCTTTAAGGTCCCTTCCAACCCAACCCATTACTATAACTTGGGGTTGCTACGTTTGGATTCTTTCAGGTAGAACAGATTTCTTCTAGCTGCTGCTTTCCAACCCACGTTGTCTTTTTCCCTTTTCTCTTAAGAATCTTGTTTCTGTGCTGCCATTCAGAGAGCAGAGGTGCACTGATGTGCCAGTTTTGGTCTCAGCTGTCAGCAGAACTGAAAGAGAAATGTTGAAACAATTTGGATCACACTGTGGGTCAAAAACTGTTGGCCTGGGTGGGTTATTTGTGTGCATCTGGTTTCATCAGAACTATTAGTGAGCCACTGAATGGTGCTTTGTAGTTTGCTACAGGTGAGTAATTAGAGGTGCCTGACATTAAGAAGGCTTCTAAGAGTTGGAGCTTAAACAACTACAATATTATGCAGCCGGTTAGTAGTGACTGGGACAGGCATGTGACTGAAAAATCTGTGGGCTGTGGAGAAACAGCACAGAATAACTGGAATGTGACTACAGCTGAAAGAACCCTCAAAGGAATAGCTAATGCCATGGGTTAGTAGTATAATAACAACTCCCACTAAAAGTTTCTATAGCTCAAGGTTTGTCTCGTGCGCTTTCTGATTTAGTATGCGCTCTGCTCAGTCTCAATTAATCTTTTAATGAGGCACTTGATTTGAAAAAGGTACATTTTTTTTTTTTTTTTTCTCTGCGTTTGGAGAGAGTTCTCTGTCCCTTAGAGCTTCAAATTCAGATCAGGATATGAACTTTGCAGCTTGGGAGGCTGTCTCCAACTTCTGTTTCTGCACTTCCTACAGCAACATGGCAGTGTGTATTGGAAGAAAGGAAGCATCCAAATCTTAAAGAATGCATCACCCGAGCTGCCTTTACATCAATCACTGAAGGTAATGTGCATAAAAGAGCTCTGAAAGGAGAGCTACACTGTCCTTTTCCTGATTTTTAGGCGTTGCTTTTTTTCCTTGCAAACCTTTCCTCTTGTTTGTCAGAGTTGCATGCCCCTGCAGCATTAAGTGAAATGTACAAGTTATTCCTTCAGCTCCAGGGCTTTTGGCATTTCCTGGTCTCCTGAGTGAAAGTATATACTGTTTTAAAAGCTTACAGGTGCCAGTAGGCATCCCAGAATCTTTTTATGTCAGAGTAACAGCCTGTTTCTTTTAGGAAACATAATGTTTTTGTAAACAACCTGTAAATATTGTATTTTTTTTTTAAATTCATACTAAGAACAAAATTGGTTGAGAATGTGATTGTACTTCTGCTTGCAAAGCTTGAGATTTCATTAGAAAATATTAAAAAATAGATGAGTTTACGCTTACCTCTGAAACAATAGAAACATAATACCATAAGGACAGAATCTCCTACCAAGTACTTTGTTGAGCCTCAGTACTTTTTTGTGGGGAGGAGTTTGGTATGTTTTGAACACAGACTTGACAATCTTGTATTTGAAAAGAGAAGTAGGGAGAAAACAGCTTTCCTTTGAAGTCCTTTCCTTAGTTCAAGATCCATACAAAACCATGTTCTGGGGTGCACCAAGCCCAGTGCTGTGGGCAAGGGAAGGGTTTGTCCCTCTCTGCTCTGCCTGGTGCAGCCTCACGTCGAGCACTGCGTGCAGGTTGGGTGCTGCAATAGAAGGACATAGAGCTGTTAGAGAGTGTTCAAAGGAGAGCTATGAAGATGGGGAAGGGTCTGGAGAGCAAGGGGTATGAAGAGTAGCTGAGGTCCCTTGGTTTGCTCAGCCCAGAGCAGAGGAGGCTGAAGGGAGGCCTCATGGCGGCCTACAGCCCCCTCACAGGGAGCGCAGGGGCAGCGCTGAGCTCTGCTCTCTGGGGACAGCGACAGGGCCCGAGGGAACGGCATGGAGCTGTGTCAGGGGAGGGTCAGGTGAGGGTGAGGGAAAGGTTCTTCCCCAGAGGGCGGTGGGCATGGCACTGCTGCCCAGGGCAGTGACCATGGCCCCATGTTGCTGGAGTTCAAGGAGCATTTAATGATTAATTTTGAAAATACCTCATCTGTGCAAAACTCTTGGAAAGGGAATTGAAATGCTCTCTTGTGATGTACTAAGCCTCACTTGCGTTGCTTAAAGATGAAACCACTGAAGAGAAATCTGTTAGAAGAGCTCTGGAAAAATAATCTAACTGTTTAACGAGAAGCTCTAAAAAGTGGGTCTAAATTTTGTATAAATCCTGGGGCGTTTGATACCAAAGGAACATACTGATATATGCACAATTCATATTGCTGCAGGGTATGTGTGTAGTACCAGCAAGGAAGCTTGCTGCTTCCCTCAGGTGTGATGTTCAGGTTAGGCTTTCCACCACTGTCTGGTGAGTGTCCAATATGTGTTTTCCTGTAATTATTGAGAGGACAACAGTAGGCACATCAAAGAGCTGAACTGTGAGCTCACACCTGGGTCTATTGTATTGTTATTGTTCCAGCAGGGACTTCTTAGAGATCAGGTGTTATTATTAAAGAATATTGCTTGTTCCAGGCTTGTTTTGCTGTCAGTAACAGCCCCATCTGGATGGATTCTAGCACAGCTTCCCAGTGCAGCGCTCTGGAGAAAGCCGTGGGAGGAGCACAGCAGCTGGCAAACATCACTGGTTCTCGAGCCTACGAGGTAAGGAGCAATGAGAAGAAAGTCCTCAGCAGAGTCTTTTGACAGAAACAAGACTTAATGCTGCTGTTAAGTCATGCCACAGCAGATAATGATCAGCCATTAACTATACAAGAGACAGTTTTATTCAGTGTTTCTGAAGAAACTCCAACAATGCTATGCTTTGCACTAGGCTCACTAAGAAAGATATTAAAATCCTACTCTGTGGGGATTTTCAAGTGAAATAAGGCAAAACACTTGAAATTTTACTGCAGGAGCAGTGCAGGAATACTGACTGGAGTAAGCTCTGTTGCTGTTGGATGGTGGTTCCCAAATGTGGTGTTTGGTGGTCACGCTCACAGTCTTAGGGCCCAGCTCTCCATTGGTAGCTCCTGTGCAGCCATGTTTCCGTTGGGATTGCAATTCCATTTGTGTTACAGGCTTACTTGGGGTTATGACTCAGTGTTCTGGGATCACTGCTCTAGGTTCTGTAATTAAGATTGGCCTTTCAGTGTTTCCTGAAGGCTAATAAGCAGCTGTTAACCTAAGAAAGAAGTGAGATTCAAAAGTGTGGGACCCTGTCAGGGAGTACTCTGTCACTCGTCTCCTCTTCCTAACACCCTCTTACAACAGTGACAATGAGTTATGGAGTGGGAGTGGGGCTGCCCTCCAGGCACCTTGGCACCTGGCTGCTTTTCCTGTGAGTTCAGTAGAATAAGGCTCTAGCCTCCCACTTTGCTGATTCTGGTTTTCAATCATGTAAGGCCAGAAATCAGACTTTGCATGCTAGTGACAGTTTGTTTTTCACTTACTAAAGGTTAAGGTTTCAGAACGTCAGTGTTAGAAGTTTTTTGTTGTTTAATACAGTATATGGAGGAAAACTATTTTTATGACTGTTGCTAGCTTGTACTGGAGTTACTTTTCTGAATATGAAACTTCCTGCCTGCTCCCATTCACCTTCCTCACAGAGAAGCTGGGTAACCTAAATCTTTTTAAGGATTTGAAGGCAGCATTTGAATAGGGTTGGTTCCTGGGCATGTAATAAGAGTGATTCATACCACTGAACTGTCATTTCTGAAATGTAAATTATGGATAGTAATGTTTTTTCACAGACTTTTTTTTTTCCAAAAGGTGAGCAAAATTCTCATAATGAGACTATGTGTTATAGCCTGTTTAGTGCAGATTGCCTGCTGTGCACTGACTTTCATCATGCATCAGGCAAATTAAATATCCAAAGTGCAATGTACTGAACTCATTACACAGAGTTAATGATTATTGACTCCATTTAGGGTTTGTGTTTCTAAGCTTTTGCATTTCTTTCTCAGCGTTTTACAGGAAACCAGATAGCAAAGATTTACAACGAGAATCCTGAGGTCTACATGCAAACTGAGGTTGGCTCAACTTCAATATACTTATTGGAAATCACAGTTGAAAATCTTTTAAGAAGAATTTTGTGGAGATGTCAGCCTTTTTTTTTTCCTGCTAAAATGTATTTTTACTCTTGTGTTTGTTTTTAAGATTAAAATGGAAAATTTTGTGATTTTATTTTAATTTTTGTTATTAGTCATTAGGCAGATAAACATCAGGCATCAGTTCCATTCTGGATGTTATATTTAACACAATGGGCTCCATTGGATCTCACCTTTATTGAAGAAGTTTTGTAAAACAGACTTTCATTTGGGTGGCAATAAATTGTATATACAGCAGTTCAAGTATGAGTGGGTAACTAAGCACACAGCTGAAACTTACTTCTCAGAACTGGCCATTTGCATACAGAAATGTGATCTGCCATACAAAGCTGGCATCCGTGCAGATGTGCATAGGGAAAAAACTGCAATCAATTCTGGATATTTTTCATAGTTTTTTCTCTAAAGGAGCTACTTTAATTCTGTTATTACAAATGAATCACAGTGTAGTTTCCTTCTGATTTTTAGTTTTTAGAAATCAATGTACAATTTCATCATTTCAATTTAAATCTGCATCTAGCTATGAAAAATGGTTTGAAACAAGGTGAAACCTCCAAGCTGCTATGATACAAATAAGGGAGGGGCTCCTGTTTTGTGATTAGAATATGCCAAACATCCTGACCTGTGAAGTCAGACTGCTTGTACGTTTATATTACCCCAGTTCTTATTAGTGTTGAACATACATTTTCTATTTTTTTAAAAAAAATCTCACTCCTGCATGAAGTATTTAATTTCATATTTAATTTCATGGGGAAGTGAGTTACAAAGTTGACTCTAGGGAGAATGCTTTTTTTTTTTTTTT
>WBMW01001708.1:1844642-1949304 GCA_013396635.1 Penelope pileata
TTTTTTTTAAATTTCATTTTATTGTATAACCTTTATGTTAGTAAAGGATGGGGTGAAACAGAAGACTAATGCAGTTTGACCATAAGCTTAGGAACAAGTTTAGAGAAAGATACGTTAATGGCAGGGGCAGGGTGGGGGGTGAGTCCCTGGAAACTGAGAACTGGTCAGACTAAGCTGAGACTTTGAGGGCTGGTAGCACTTACGGCACCTTTTTGGCAATAAAGGGAATTCCAGAAGTTGTGTTACAGCACAAATATCTGTTCCAGAGTTGCTCTTGGGGACCCTCAGACAGCACTTAGCAGCTTGGTAGTCTCAGCACCATGTGAAAGGTGGATGTCTTTCTTCCTCTAGGTCAGCTTGATAAACTGGCTGATTCACAGTTTAACCTCATCCTTTTCCTTCCATTTCAGGCAGCTTGTGCCCATTGGGGCACCGTGGAAGGTAGGCCTTTGTTATCCAAGCACAATGCGATATATTCTTGGGGAGAGATGCATGAAGAGCAAGTGCATCATTAAGTTTCCTGGCCATTGTAACTGCCTCTTAGAGCTCTAGCTGTAGCCAGTCTCTGAACGCCATGTGAAGCAGTGGTTTCATGGTCATTAATAGTAATAACAAAAGAAATCCCTGTCACTGCTGGCTCATTCCATCAGTAGAGATTTGATTCTGATTAGTTGTTGGGTGACAATCATAATTCTTTTGAATTAGAGCACACAGTAAGGAATTTGTCAGCTTTTATGCCAGCTTCGGGGGGACAGATAGTACTCAGTCCTGCAGGAAGCTTGGCAGTAGCTGATTAACTCAGTAGTTTCTCTAACAGACTTGAAATGGAGGTGAGTTCCTGTTGGATCAGTGCTGCGTGTTATGTGGCCAGGGTATTTTGGGGCCTGTGCTAGGAGCCCTGCAGCGTTTTATGCGTTGTTGAAACATACCCTGAGGCAGAGCTGTAGGCACTGGTTTAGTTCAGGTTGTTACCAGTTCCTGGGAGTAACTCCTGGGATGTCTGGGGTCTTAGCTTACTCAGGAAGATGGTAAGAGTTCACATGAAGTTGCTATCAGAGTCTCACAAGTGTCTGAAAGCCTGCAGACCTGCACTCTGGGTTGACCAGTGCGTGGTTGTTTCCCCCATCATCCGTATGCAGTTGTTTTTTCTTGTGAGTGTTTTTCCCTGAAATGAGATCCTGTGATACACCACGGTTGTGAATTAATCAATGATAACATAGAATTTGCTAATATACTAGGTGTATTTTGCATGTTTCAGAATGCAAAACTATTAACAGCTTTTATCGTAAGATTACTTTTAGACTGACGTCTGTTATGTTACTTCAGCAGGAATACAGAACTGAATAATTCTTCTAGGTGTATAACTGTGTGTGTTCTGCCTAACATTAAGCACCTATTAACATTTGCTGCTTCCAATTACTGAGTTATTTACTTTCTCTGAAGCGAGCACTGATGGGAATCACTATCTCACGCTATTTTTTTCTTTCAGAGAATCTCTTTGGTTAGTAGTTTTGCAGCTTCCCTTTTCCTAGGAGTTTATGCACCCATTGATTACAGTGATGGTAAGTGCATGGGTTTTTCTGGTAGTGACAATTCTGCAAGGCAATTTTCCTCTCTATTTCTACCTCATGCAAAAGGGGTATGTGGTCTCTGCCATTTATTTTCAGTCTTTAAACTTTAAAGACAACGTTAGTTATTAGATTTTAAGCTAAGTTACTCCTTTCAGTTTGCTGCTACTCTTAATGATGTTGTCAGCTCTGCTTCTGGCATTAGTTCTGTGTTTTTGCTGGTTTAGCTGAGTTGCACAGGATGCTGTGATTATTTCCCTCCTCCTGCCCCCACCACCTAATTGGAGTATGGGTCTGCAACAGGAATGTGCTTTCAAAATGAACCAGAAGAAAAGCAAAACCAAGAGGAGGAAAAAAAAAAAAAAGAAAAAGCAAACTCAATTTAAAAAAAAAAATCTGACCTTCTGTATTCTCTCTATTCATCATAACGATGAGAAAAAAGTGACGAGGCCAGTGTCTCTCAATTCCGTTGTGTGTTATCTCAGTTATCCAGCTTTTAAATGGCAATTTTAAGTGACAGTTACAAGCGATACCTTCTTCCTGGGAGCTGTGCTGTTATTTCTAAATAGCATTTTTGATTCCCCCTCTGAAAATAAGTGAAGATATATTTCAGAGCTGAAAGGTTAGATAACAAGGTTCTCTAAGGAAATTTTGCATTATAGAGCCATAGCTGACACCCATGTGTGAAGACCAACTCATTTTTTCTCCTCTGTTGTTCCATCAAAGCTCATAGAAAAAAGCAAGGCCCCTCAATTTTAGCTAATGCACAACTTAATCAATACTAGATCTCCCGTTTATACTGGAGACCTTAAAAATTGCAAGGCAATCCATTCTTATTTGGCAGCAATTGTGTGATTATTGCATCTATCTTCTTGACTTGTTCTGTTATCCGTGTGTTTTCACAGCTAAATTTTATTTTTTTGTGTGTATTATTGCCCACAATATTACTGCTTTGCTCCTTGGTACGCACAAGTACTGAGCATTTTGGCCACTCGCCGACCCCCATGAAGGTGCTTCCCTGTGCTGCATTTCGAATAGAGGTAGTGAGAGCTTTGAGATGCTTTTTCTGACAAGCAAATATGTTGTTTTTTGATATTTTCTTTCTGTGAGTCTTCATTTTGATTCAAATGTTGCTTAAAAATATAAGCAGTAAAATCTTGGTTGTTTTTATTCTTTGGTCATGCTGTTTTATTGGTACTGTGTAATATTGGTAATGTGTGCTGCTTCAATTTTGGAAAAAGGCAAATTTCCTTAGTTGGTTGAAAACCACAATGTTTTAAACCGAACAAAATGAAAATCCTCTTCATTGGAAAATTTTCACAGAAAATGCTTGCATCTTTCAAACAGCTCTAAGAAGAGCCTGTCTGTTATACCTCTGGATATTTACATAGCTTGAATCAATGTTATCTACTGTTCAGAGCATGTAAGATTATTAAATCTTTCTGTGAAAAAAGATGAGGGAACTAAGCAGGGTGTTACAGTTCTCTTTACAACACAAAAAGCTTTTTGGTGCTGTAAGCCATGTTTTGTCTCGTATGTTCCTTGCTTCCATTAACATAAGGAGAGAGGATTCTAATTTCTGTAATAAAATATAATTATAATGTATGCAATAATTATTTGGATCCATCTGAGAAACTTGTTTTCTTGTCATGTACAATTTCTGGCAAATCACTTGATCTTTTATATTGCACCTGTGTATTGCAGTTTGAAACGTATCTCTCAACATAATGTTCAGATAATGGACCAATTCTTCATTTCTGTAGGTTTAACTTCAGGTCATATTGCCTTTAAAAGACCCTGTCAAATTGTTTAGCTCTGCACAATAACTTCTCTCTTTAAATTTTCAGGTTATTGTAGGAAACGTGCTACTCAGTTTTAGGAATTTTTCTTCTTAAAGGTCCCGTCTCGTGAGGTTCAAATCACTCCTTATGAATGGCTGAGCACCTTGTGCGATTGATTTAAAAGAAATCAAATTACGTTCTGGTGGAACGAAGAATGATTTTCATTTATGGTAAAAGTAAGACACATCTGGGACCCAAATAACTCGAACACTTGAGGCATTGTTTCTTTTAGCAGACACCTTAAAGAACAGCTATTCAGCTCTTGACCTAGAGAAGCTTTATCTTTTGAAATGCTCTTCTAAGAGCCTTAGGCAAATGATAGTTTAGCATACTTACTTCTGTTGTTCTATCAAATAAGGAGGTTTTGAAGTGAAGCCTTTTCAGAAGAAAGCGTGGTGGGCTGAATTTACTCCTAATGGATCTTGTTGGTGTCGGCAGAGATACTCTGCTTTTGATTGCATTTTCAGTGAGCTAAAAATCAAGAGTGCTGTAATGTAGACACACTTACCTGCTTATAAACTCGTGCAGATATCAAACTTCAGTTAGTTGATTATTGAAGCCAGTTACTCCGTGTCTTTATGTCATTGTTTGAGTTTTTTTCCAACCTTATATTTTTGTATGAGTAGTAAATATTAGCAAGTCCTGACTGTGCTCCTGACCACTGTATGTTAAGCCAGCGATGCTCGTGGTGAGATACTGAATCCTGCTCATTCATGTACTGACCTGTAACTCAGTTCTTACTAGACTGTGGACTTGCCTGTTGACCTTCTTCATTGCTGATGAGGAATCCATTTGGAGTGACAAGTCAAAGGGCTGCCTTTTTTTTTTTGTTCCCCATATTTTAAATTTTATTACTTATTTTTATGTTAAACTTAGAATGGTGTGCTTAAGCTTAAGCAATTTTTAACTAACTTTTATTTCCAGGAGCAGAATAGATCATCACCAGAGGTGCTTGAGTTAAGAACTCGCTGTGCATTGCTCCCTGTGTAATCGAAGGAAGAAGAGAAGCAGTTCCAGGGAGCATCCAGCTCTCTGGTTTTAGTTTTCCACTAGCTGGAAATTCTTGCTCGAGTGCCTGTAGCTGGATAGGATGAATCTGGGCCAATAGGCCAATAGTTGTTGTAAAACAGTTGTTTCACATCTTTAAAATGAGTTTTTGAGAGTGGAGTAAATTAGTTCATCTTTCTTTTGTCAGGACATATCAGAGTCTGTGTACAGCTGTATCTACCAGTCAATAAAACTGGAGTGCTGTTTCAGTTTATATATAAGCTTAGACCTCTTCAGTTATAAATGTTAGTGTTTTGCCTATTTTATAGAGGAAAGATTGGAAGCAGTCCTTATGTCTTCCAAAATTGCCTTGGAAGATACTGGTTAAATGTTTCACGATGGTTGCGGAGCATGGGGGTGAAGGATTCAAACAAACAAGAAAAAAATGAGAAACTCTGAAGAAACAACAGCTAACATTTCTCTAATAAAATCCCCCCCCTCCTTTTTTTTTTTTTTTTGAAGACTTTCTTGCTCACTGATCAATTTAATTTATCTAAGGAGTTCTTGGCCTTTTATATTAGAAGCTTTTCAAGGAAACTTTCTAGCTTTGCTTATTTCTTCCTAAGCAGCCTAGTTGTGCCTGAGAGGCTTGGGATGGGGCTGCTCGCTCCCTCTTTCTCTTGGGGGTGCAGATGGTGATGCTGGGCTCAGGTCACCTAGGCAGGAGGGATGGCGAGATTTATGATAAGGTCTTGACATCTTTCCTTCTGTTGGTGGCAGTGACTCTGACAGCAGAGAAGGGAAATCATAGAATCACAGAATCAGAAATACACCCTTTGCCTGTGGGAGCAAGCACCTTTTTTGCTGTCACATCCTTGCATTGGCATCACAGGACAAACTAACCAGTGCATAATTTAAATGTGTTTAATTTGCATGAAATTGGATTGATTGAATTTAACAAATTTAATTCTATTTTATATGTTACTAAGTATAGCCCAAATTTCCTAGTGTTTGGCTTGGTTTATTCTGGTGTCTGAGCTCTGCAAAGTAAGCACTAGGTCCAGACCTTGTTGGTGGTGTTTAGGATTGAACTGTATAAATAGGTATTTTATAAATAAATGTTGCTAATCTGTGAAAAAGGCTGCTGGGAATTGATGGTGTCAGCTTATTTGTGCATGGTTAGCAGCAGTAGGGTAAGCAGAGGGAACAATGCAGGCTTGTGCTCTTGTTGAGAATGGGAGCACTGTGAGAGCCTGGTGATGTCCTGGTTGAAATATGGTTACAAACCTCTTGCTGTGTGTCCCAGCATTGCAAGCATAACCTTATTCCACAGCCAGTGCATGTTGGGCCACCTTCCCACCTTCACCACCTTTGTGTTTTACAGTAAGAGTTTAAATATGTATTGAAGTAAATTTCAGGTTTTCCACAGTGCTCAGCTGAGAACGTGGCTGTGTTTCTGAGATAAATAAGTCTCAGGCTAAACAATCTTTGAAATGAAAATGTTGTTAATCCAGTGTAAGACTAATACGTCCCCAAACAGCACTAACCAGCAGTACTCACAGATATTTCAAGTCTAATGAAATGTGCATTTAAACACAGAAATATAAGCAAGGGATGTGGAGTGCTCAGCAAATTGCATAGATCTGATCACTAACCAGCTTCAGTTAACTTCATGCACCACGAAAATGCAAATAAAATAGGGAGGGGGAAAAAAGAATGAGAGATGAAACAGAAAATGCAGCACTATCTAGTGATAGTTCTAGTGTGGACTTAGGTAAACTGGATTTTTGTAACCAGTAATTTGAGACTCATAAATTCATGGACTATTTGAGGTTGGAAAAGACCTGTAAGATCATCTGGTCCAACCATCAACCCATCGCCACCATGCCCACTGACCATATCCCTCATTGCCTCATCTCCAGGTTTCTTGGATACCTTCAGGGACCACAAATGGAGAGGTGTCCATGTTCTTTCTTTTGTTTTTCATTTGGGAATAACTGATTTATTCGGTGTATTGTGCATCGGAGAAGTATTTTCTGCTGCCTTTAGAGGTGAAAGCTATCCAGAGGTTGAATCATCAGTGTCCTTTATATTTAGAAGAGCTGAAACCATTATACTTTAATGTGAAATACACTTTTGTAAACTTTCTGTTGCCTGTAATGAGGTGGAATTTTCTGATGTAATAGGGTCTGTTTTCTTTAGTTTTGTGTTTAATAATCTATGCTTCTTGCTTTGATCTTTATCTTGTAGGTTCTGGTATGAATCTGCTGGAGATTTGGCAGAAAGTATGGTCAGTGTCCTGCCTTGATGCTTGTGCTCCAGGATTAGAGGAGAAACTGGGAAGTCCTGTGCCATCCTATTCGGTCCTGGTATGTGCCTGTCTGGAAGAGTTTAAAAAAACAAACAAAAAAAATCAACCACGACCAACAAACCAAAATCAAACATAAACCAAGGAAACTCCAAAACATTTATCACTGGAAGAAATCGGGCTTTGTGCTGATGGTGCTTTCTTGGGGTGTGTTTGTGTGTGTGTGCATAAACAGTTATCCTCAGAGCTGTGCTGGTTGATTTAATATTTCCAGGTGTGTTGTGAATATGCATGTCAGAGCAGAAGTGGACACTTTTGAAAACTGGTAGCTGGTGTCTGTCATAGCTTTCACTATGGATTGCCTTGGATTCTTGCTTGCCTTGTGCTATGAAGACCAAAGCTTTGGCAGGTGTTCCAGTGACAAAAAATTTTGGAGTTCTTCCTTCCCACTCTCTATATGCCCCCAAGCACTTGGGTACTGGAGAACTATGCACAGTATTTTCTACTGCACAAACAGAACCCAACATTTGCATTACTTAACAGAAACCTTGCTTTAAGCTGTAGAGTTAATGAGTTAATCTTTGTGAATAATTTGGGATGTTTAGAGCTCCTCGGTTCATGTAGCATAATGATGAAATCAAATCAAGGCTCGCATCTCTTAAAGTAAATGAATTTAGTCTTAGTATCCAGCACAAAAAGTGCTATTGCTTTTGGTGGTGCACATGTAGAACAGCGTGGATATCTGTCACCTGATCCCTCTGAATTCAGTGCTAGTAAGTAACTGACTTGGTCTAGTGCTGGCCATCTATAATGGGGAGGAACATACCAAAAGTACTTACATATATCCTTGTATTTTTTAAGGATAGTTTTCTCCTATTTTTTTCTCTGTGGCTATCAAATGTGGCTTAAAAGAATACGGTTCTTGGCCCCTAAAATAATAGGTGCCGTGTTCCAGCATTTAATGTTGTGATATATATTAATATTGTGTTTGCACTGAATTTCTAATTTCTCTGTATTAATATTCATGCATGTGTGCAAATAGGTGCGTATGCTTATGTTACTTGATGTGAATAACTCGAGAGTGACCCAGGGCTAAAATGCCACTATTTTCTTGATCTATTTCAAAATCTAATCTGCGTGTATTTCTGTGAGAATCTCTGACAAAAAAAATTGTTCAAAATCTTTAAAATATTCATGCCTTAAATACACAGAAATGATCATTGCAGCTGCTCTAGGGGTTTTCAGCTGGATGTTACAATGAATTATCATACATTGCAAGATCATTTTCTGTTTTTAAGTTTTTTTTTCCCCACTCTGTATTTCTTTCTTTCCTTAGGGATCCATTTCTCCATATTATATTCAGCGTTATGGGTTTAGCCCGGATTGTAAAGTAGTAGCCTTCACAGGAGACAATCCAGGTGAGACGATTAAATGTACAAGATTTGGTGAATATGATTATGTATGTACTAAAATTCTAGATCAATATCATTAGTTTTCAGATGCTCCCTTATACAGTGAAAGAAATCACATTTATCGGTGTGAATAGCTTTTTCCGACAGCCATCCATCTCTGGTTCTTCTGAGGTATGGACATCCTGGATAAGTTGGAGCTGGGTACTGCAAGTGAATTCCATTTAGCCTAGTAATTAGAGATGACTTCGTTTGCCTCCACCTAAGAATCTATTCTTTGTATGAATTGCTTCTGTTTTTAATTTACAAAATGTAAATTCAAAACCTGCAGTTGTATCTTTTGAATCAAAGAGGAGGAGATAGATGTCATAGCTTTTCTTTAAGAATTAAAGCTGTCCTTTTGTCAGGCTGGTAGATCCCAGTACAAGGGGAGGTAATAGCTGAGGATCAGTTTTTGGAATCCTCAAGACTTTCAGTGCAGAGCAAAGCCATCTGTTTCTCAAGACTGTGACAATGCTTACCGTGTTGCAGTAGCATATCCAGGTTTGGATCAAGATGTAGGCTTCATACTGATGTGTTTCCCATGAGTGTTATGGGAGATTAATTTCTTGAAAGTCAAATTTTTTCTTCTAGAGATTCAAGTTCAGTTTAGTCCAATAAATACGTGAGTTGTGTGATGTAAGTGGTAGTCTTTGAGCATTGAAGAGTGCTGTTAAATAGGGGTCCCCAGTATTTAGAACTTGAACATAGAAAACTTGAGAGAATCCTGCAATTCTGTCGTTCTTTGTCTTGAATGTTTTGATTCGGTGTGAAAAATAATTTCTTCACCCAAAATCTTTTACAATGTATGGACCAAGACTATCATGAACGTACTTGCCATTTATATTCAGCTTAGAGATGGTGACTGCAGAGACTGTGATGTCTCATGCAGTATGCTAGAATTGAGTCACATGAGTAAATTTTTCTGTTATTCTGACTTTTGCTTTCAGCGTCATTGGCGGGGATGAGACTTGAAGAAGGAGATATTGCAGTAAGTCAAAACATATTTCTGAAAACTGTCCATATCCCTGAATAAATGGAGTATTGAAATGCGAAATAGTAACAAGGACAATAGCTGTAGGTTATCAGTTAAATTAATCTGCTAGTGTTGATTTTCTGTTTATTGACTTCATGCTTGTTTTATTTCTGTCAATCTGCAAGCTGTCTGAAAGATTTTAAGTAAACTCTGTAACTATTTTTAACTAATGCTCCAGACACTAAGGCCCAAGTCTCTGTTGAGTACATATTTCACAGATGTGACAACCTGAAAGTCAAGAGCTAGCTTCAATACAAATCCTATTGACTTAATGTGTAATTTAAAAACAATTAGTGGTGATAACAAATGGTTTTAATTTAATTTCTGTATTGCTTCCCATGCACGTTGTGATAACGCTTCAATTACTTCCCCCTCCCCTTCTAGATTAGTCTTGGTACAAGTGACACGTTGTTTCTGTGGATCCAGGAGCCAACTCCTGCCTTAGAAGGTCACATCCTCTGCAATCCTGTTGATTCTCATACATATATGGCTCTTCTATGGTAATATCATTTATTTTTTGTGCATCTGGGATCAATAACATATTTCTCTACGTTAGCGTTTTGTTTCTTTAGCAAAATAATGAACAGAACATTCAGCATTCTGCGTGGTAGATGGCAATCTATTGCTGAAACATTTGCATCAATGTTATAGCATTCTCATTGTTTAACGTGGGTAACTGCAACTGGTGAGTAATGAAGGCTAGATTCTCATGGCAATGAAAAGGCAAAATTATTTTTATATATGCATAAGCCAGTTCACTATGAATCTGAGATAGTGTATTTAAGGTACAGGGGTAACAGTCTTCTAAAATGCAATAATCTGAAATGTCATAAGCTTGACCAGACTGTACGACTTCTGTGATATTCTAGTGGTCCAGAGGGGACATAATGGGGCAGGTGAAGGTCCTCTTTCCAGAAAGGAGTATAATCAGTGCTGTTCAGGGACGTGTTAGGCTGTGCATGTGGAAAATACTGAGATCTCAAGAAACCAAGCTGAGAGAATGATCCTCATGGTAGCTTTTGGCTGCTGTGGTTTGGGAACAGTTTGGCTGCTGGCCAGCCATGTAGGTGGAAGAAGGGCCTGAAGCTACATTGTCCTTTGAGCCCCTGCATTCAGGGGAAAAACTTACAAATCAGAGTATTTAGGCAAATATTTGCAAGTAATGTACGAATAACATTTGTAGTCTATGTCCCTGGGATTGCAGAGAGCACAACACAGAATTTATTGGCAGGAGTGGATGGGGCTGTTCCTTGGGAAGGCCTCCAGAATGGGGTAACACTTCTGTGATGGGCTCTTTAATCACGAGCGTGCAGATACTATCCATTTAATGATGATGAGTTTTTTTCCCCCTCCTTGGGATGGTTCTTTTTATGTTGTAGTAGTAACATTGTTTCAATTATAACAGATTAGCAGGGGTATAAGGCAGCATTTTCTGTGATGCAGATTTGATGGCTTTAGTGATTAACTCAACCTGTTCCCTGTGGATCCCAAGATTACCTCTTTTTTCTAACATCACAAAATCAAACCGTAGGTGCTTCAGCAGAGCTCAGATCTGCCTTTTACCTGTGATGTTGTCTTTACCTGTACAGTAATAGGATGCTGTAGATGACAGTGGGAACAGTGTTGTGAAGTTGAGTTTAAAAGGTTGATGTCAATTGCAAGTTACTGAGTTTCATAATATGATTTCCCAGCAGTTGGTTATTTTTGAAGCTTTGCATTCAGGTTTCTATTTTCCCCAATTTTTCTCAGTTTCCCATTGTTGCTGTGTGAAAGAGCTATATAAACAAGCAGTTTGTAATAGGAAAGGAGCTGCTGAGGTATTTTTCTGAATAATTGTTCTGTTGCCATTCTTTTGCTGCAGCTCAACATGTGCAGAAGGCCCCATCTCTGCCTTTCAGAACACAGGCTGTTTCTGTAGCCATGCAGATGTAAAGAGTTCTGCTCCATCTGTCCAGCTGTTCCTGCCCTGACACTGCTCCTTCTGCACCACTGCCCCTTTGTCTGTGGAATAGTGGAGTTAACAAGGGACTTACCTGACTTAGCAGAAAAAGTGCCTGAACTCCCAGGCAGGGTATCTGTATGGAAAACTTGAGTAATTTCAGTTGCTGCTACAGAGCATGTTCAATAATTTCCTTGCTCTCTTTCTGGATATTTCTGTGCCTTTTCCAGCAAGTTGGTCTGATACCTCTGCGTAGGAGAGCTTCCATTGAGTATGAATCCAGTGCTGCAATGTGTTGGAGGAGGGTTACATTCACAGAGGAGATGTAGGAGGGGACTGCATAAAGGATGCACACATTGTACACAATCAACAGATGCATGTTTTACAGCATGGCTTGCTAGCTCTGGAACAGAACCATGTAGATGCAGCTGTGGTGGTTTCCTTTGCCAGATACTGGCAGGGAGCTAGACCTCTTAAGTCTTGCTGGACCCAAGCTGGCTCTGTACCAGTACCGTGCTCTGAAATCATAAATGATGTAATGCAGTGAGGAATGCTCTTGTTCCTCCTTATGATCACCTTACAGTGAGCCTTGTAGTGCTACGTCAGAGTGGTTCTGACAGTGCATGAGTGCTACCTCTGCACCCACAGCACAGACCATTTCTCTTGAAAGCAGTTACTGGCACAGAGCAGAAGCAAAGCTCCATGCGTCCTGCTCCAGGGCCAGCATGGTCAGAGCTTGTGTGCGTTCTTCAGTGCTTTGGGCTCCAGGAAACCATAATAAGCTTGGCACTGGGCTGCAACTCCTGTGCTTGGCACTTGGGTTAGCTGTTCAGAGACAGACTGAGTTTGGCCTGCCAGCCTAGAGCTAAGCCAACTCGGAGAGATGTAGAAGAGCATCTCTGCACTGTGTTCCTCAATATGTCTTGTTATAGTTTTCTCTCTTATCTCGTTTCCACCCTCTCCATCTCTGCCCATGATAAAGAGGTGATAGTATCTTTTTGCTTGCTCAGCTGTTTTCAGTTAACGTAGTAAACAGCAATATTAAACAAAGCAATGAAGTGCTTTAAAAATCTAGAGCCAAATGGTTTGCAAAATACATATGGCATGTTGATGTGTTTCAGTTTTAAGAACGGCTCTCTAATGAGAGAGAGGATCAGAGATGACTGTGCTTCAGGCTCCTGGGATGAATTCTCCAAAGCCTTATCATCTACGGTGGCTGGAAACAATGGAAACTTAGGTATGGGCCTTAGCAGGGCTGGGAATTCCAGGGTTTGCTTAGAGATATAACGTGTTAGAAATTGTACCTACTTTCTACCTGAGTCATGAAAAAGGCCAAGAATTTAGTTAAGTTGAGTGGGGGAAATTTCTAGTATGTTCTCAGAAATGCTCTGTTGGCAAGCTAAGTGTCATGATAGTATTTTTCTTCAATATTGACTAAATAAAAAAAATGATATTCATGATACTCTTTTGGTCATTGAAAATGTATTAGTGATGTCTTAATTGTAGAATGTTTAAAATGAGTTATTTCTGAAGGATATTCATGATGTAGCTTTTTGCTGAGGATTCAAGCCAAGTGGATTAAGTAGCTCCATGCTTTTTGTTTTTTCTCGGACTTCAATGGTTCTGATCTCTTAACATTACTCTAGAATCTTGCTCTGTGTGTGTGAACAAAGCAGTAATATCAAATTGTACCCAGATGTCCTGCATTTTCCCCAATGCATGTCATTTAATCCCTATTTTTTCCCCACATCATGCTAAGTGAATGAAATAAAATGAAATGAAATAAATGATATGAAATAAAATTTAAAAAGTATTAATAAATCCATGTATTTGAAATTTTACATTTATTTTCTTTCTTGAAGTTTAACATTTCATAAGTTATTGAGAGGTGGACATAAATATTCTCAAGATTAAAATTTAACCATTGCAGAGCTGTATTTGAAATCATTGTAATCATATTAGATCTGAATTGATATGAGTACAATTAATTTTAAAAAACACTGTTGGGTACTTAAGCTATAGAAGACTTCACTTGTTAGAAAAGCGAATTTAAGATGCAGTTTATCAACACATGAGGTTAGCACAAATTTCATTTATAGAAGCTCTGCTGTGTTGTCCATCAAGTCTAGCCTTGTATGTATTCATCAAGTCCAGTATCTGGGGGGCATTAAAATGGCCAGGCACTTCTGTTCACAAGAAGACAAATTAAGGTCAGGTGTTTCAGAAAACAGAAAGGAGTTATTCCAAAAGTCAGCCACTTCAGACAATATTTGGGGAAAAAAAAAAAAGTTGGTGAAAATCTTGTTACTGATTTCAGGGATACCAGGTCACTGCCTTAAGGATTTAAAATTTGTGTTATTTGCTTGGATAACTCAGTGCCCGATAAAAATGAGTGTTTTGTGAAAGTCATCCTCAATAACTAGTATCCTCGGACAACTTCTGGGTTACTTGGAGATACAGTATGCATGTACAAATACAGAAATCTCTGAGTTCCTGAGGGAAGCAGAGTGAGAGAGACCCTGGTTTGGCATCCTTTCTTTCAACCCTCGTTCCCTGCACACTCTGTTGTGCAAGGTAATACAACTGGCGATTTTGGGGATTTGGAGATGAGCAAAGGCAGCTGGAAGGGTGAGGTGATTATTTTTTTTTTTATTTTTGGTAATACTCATTGGGCTGCCGTGGCAGCATACTCTTATTCTGAAGGTCTGAGACTTACAGACTGTCCTTAGTTTCCTAGCTATTCTGTTCAGTTTTTCTGTTCTCTCTTTTTTTTTTTTTTTATATCTCCTTTCTTGAATATCTTTTCTGACCAACTTGCCATCAACACAAAGGAAATCTTTTTCACACTTCTTGTCTAGCTGTCTGTAAAGCATTACTGTATTTCCTCAGATCTCATGAAAACTCTTCAGAGACCAACTCTGCTTTGTGACTTAAAATATCTGATGCTTTCTAATAAACTCATGAAATCTAATCCAGTGCATGAAGCGTTCCACTATTCCTACACACTTCTTACAAACCTCTCATTTTTTCAATTACTTTCTTTCACCCTTGCACATAATTTACTGGAACTATTTCTATTATATATTATTCCATTTCTATTACATATATCTTACTGTATTACTTGCCTGTGTGCATGGTTTGGATGTGTGCTTTTTAGTAGACTTGCCTTTTATTGTCTTGTTGGGATTTCTAATGAAGTATTAGAGGCCTAGAGCCAGATTTCTTTTTGTAAAACTGGAAGTAATTAAACTTAGGAAATATCTGGACTGAAATTAGTTAAGAAACAAACTGTGTGGTGTCTCAAATGTCTTTCCAAGCATATGACATACATTTATTTTCATTCTAGCTGTGTGCTGAAATAAGATAACAACTTCAGGCCAGGAGAAAACATGACGATCTTTAATGTTCCTTGGTGCAGGTTTCTATTTTGATGTGATGGAAATTACTCCTGAAGCAGTTGGGATTCACAGATTCAACAGTGACAACCAGAAGGTACTGATAACCTAGTTAACATCTGAAACCTTGAAGGTGTACTGTCAAAGCTTGAAATCTTTGGCCATTATCTCTCTCTCTCCTTTTTTTTTTTTTTTTTTNTCCCTGGGATGATTTGCATAAGGAAGTGTTGGTCAGTAGCTTGAGATCATCTGCACCACAGACTGAACTAGAACTTAAATGATATTTTTTTTGAAGGAAATATTTTTTTAAAAAATTGGAAAATATGGATTTAGTGGAACCAATGCCATTTTTGAAAAAGGATTGGCTTTAAGCTTATTGAGAGGTTGGTAAGCTTGCATGACATAATCCCCACCTTCTAAATTATGGACACAGATAAGAAAGTGTTGAAACATTGGGCTATAATATTTTGTCTTCTATCTTGTTCTAAATGTATATGCGAAGACATCTTTTTGCTGTCTTGCATGTCGTCAGGTAACCTACGAGCTACACTAGGGTAACTAAGTAAACAGAAGCTCAAGTACAACTGGAATTAAAATGAAAATTATGTTACAGAAATAAGTTATTTTAATTTTTTTCTTTTGAGGAATGGATGTTTAACTGTCTGGCTTTCTGGGTGGTACTGAAACTCAACAGAAATCTTTAATCAATTATGACTTCAAGTTGATTAGACCTCAATTAGGTGAACAGTTTGATACTATCTTTCCTGTGTTTGCAGCATAGCAGTAGTCTTTTAAATGCTTGATGTCTAAATGAATGCTTAGTCCCTTCTTGCTTTTACACAAGTTTGTAGACACCTTGTAGTACATGGAAAGACTTAGCTTTTTGTGAAATGTTCTTTGTATTTGTTCGTAGTTCAACGTTTTCCTACTTCTGTTGGCTTTCGTCTGGTTAACAGAAAAATGTTATGAATTGCAACTAAAGAAAAGATTATGCAGACAAAAGTCTGCACCAAACATTTCTGACATTGCTTAAAGCATTTGAATTTTATCTACTTTAGTTTTTACATTTTTGAAATATTGATCCTTAAGTAGCCTTTGGCACAGAGAAACGCTAAGAGTTTACAGCTCACACTAGTACCTCTTCGCATTCCACATTGATTTCAGGACTGATGGATTTGCCAGCAGTTCCAGGGTTATGGGTTGTGTTTGTGAGTCTTTATGTGCCTTGTGTATCTGAATGCAGAACTGGGCCTAGCTGAAAGCTGACTTCAGGGTGAAGACAAGGATAATGAGCTGTAAATCTGTCTTGTGCTTTTAACCTGTCTCCAGCTTGGCACTGTATACTGTGTAAGATGCTGGTTAACTTAATGTATTCATCCTTTTGATACAGGTTTTGAACTTTCCAAAGGAGGTGGAAATACGAGCCTTGATTGAAGGGCAGTTCATGGCCAAGAGGATTCATGCTGAAAAGCTGGGGTATAAAGTCAGTAAGTACGATGAAAAAGCTGCAGAACTGATGGCACTGCAGTTCAGACACAAAGATAGGAGCCCTGACAGTAGTGTCAGTATCATGAATCATGTCCTAAAGGATACAGAAACTGGTACGAATTGTGAGCTAGTCTCCTGGAAACATTTTTGACAGTGTGCTGGGGACAAGTTTTTCAGATGTTAACTTTAGAAGGACCAACGATTTAACTTTGATTACTTTTCAAGTGTTCTTGCTATTTCATGGTTACTAAGCTGCAATGTCAATTTTTAAATAAGAGCTTGGACTTTGATAGCTTGTTAAGTGAGGAAAAAAGACCAAGCTTCTGCCTGAAGCACAAGACCGTAACTCAGAAAATCTGAAATCTATGTTCATTTCCTGGACCTGCCATCAAATGCTCGCTTTGCTCCACAGTTTTCTGTTAATAAAGCAGAAGCCCTTTCCCTGTCTTGTGATTTAAAAGTGTAAGAAATCCTGCTGTCTGGAACGCAAATAGTTTTTAGCACAGCAGAATCAGCTAGTCTTTTACTTACATAAGTGGGATGAGATCACTATTAACTGTGCAATTCTACGAAAAAATTACTGTAAATTTGATATGCAGTTTTCTTTTTTTCTGCCAGTATATCAACCAATAGCACCTTAAAAACACGGAATTAACTGTTCTTAAGGGTTTTCTAAAATAATTTGATTTTGCAAAATAAAATGTTGGATATTTATATATTTTACAAGTCAATCTTGACCTCCTTGTTTACAAGCCATTTATTTTCTTCAACCTCTATACTTTTATCCATAATCCTAATCCTTTTTTTCTTATGTACTTGAAATAGTATTTAATTATGGAGGTTATTTATGGAGCCATTTAAATAGGTCTTGTTTAAAATACCTGTTTCTCCTTCATCCCTAGATTCTGCTGTACCAAAAGATTGGCTTATGTAGGCTAGAAATCCCGTGGCTGAAGGGGATACATTTGTACTCTGTAAATGTCAGGGGTTAGACAAACACAGGGTAGGAGAAGAACCATTTAAGATACCAGACAACTCTGACAGAGAAACGAATGGGTAGAAATTATCTGTAAATATGTTTAGGCTAAGTAGGACAGCCAAATACCTCACTAGTTTTAAGATTTCATAAGCTTTAGAAACACACACACACGTATATATTTAGTGTTGTACAACCTACAGCAAAAAGGAGAAGGGTGTGATTGCATTGTTTTCCTGTAGATTCCTCAGAACCTTGGATGCTTTTGTTTTGTTTCATCCCTAGGGTCTAGCTATTTGGTAACTAGCAGATGAGTTACTTGAAGAAAGAACTGCTGTGCATAGTGTAGGCTGTATGCATCTCCCACTTTTCCTTAGTGGTGTTATTTAAATGTCATACTCTGCTGTTTGTGTGGTGATGGCAGGCTTGCATCTGCATTTGTTGTGTGACAGCTCTGAAAACAGGGTGTGTTCTGAACGTGTTTCAGGGTACAGATGAGCATTGTGGGAATTGCTCTGACACTATCAGACTTTCTCTTGTTTAATAGCTGCTGATTTTCAGGCCCTTTTTTTGTTTTTAATGTGATTTAAAAGCTTATTTATCTTTTCTTCAAAATATACAGTCAGGACCCACGTGTTTATTCAATTCCTTTTAGGCCTTTTCTACATGGGTAATTTACTTTCATTTTTCCGGGAATGAAGAATTGTGTTCACAAATATAATTACAGCAGTGTAAATCTTATATTTGTTGTTTGTTTGTTATTTACACCAGTAAGAGAATACAGTAATAACTGCTCACAAAATCCAGAAAGTCATACGATGACGCTTAAATTGATCTGCAGCAGAAGATGGAAGTGATGTGATGTGGTCAGGCCCTCTCCTATGATGCCCTGAGGTTTATGTGGCACCATCTCAATGGTGCAAATGAGCCAGAAACCTGGCTAAGGATTTCTGTAGTTCTGGCATCAAGGTGCTATAAAACCATTTTTGCAGAGTCATGAACCTGCCTCTCAGTTCCTGGGCCAAATGCACTTTGGCTGACTGTGGTGGTGAAAGCTGCAGGTAAGCCAGAATTTTGTAGAAAATATTTCTGCCTTTCAGAGTTCTTGGCCAAATACTGTGAACATCATAAATGTTAGATAATCCCTTAGAACTTATTTTCAGTAAATGAATGTATTATCTTGCTAGCAGAAGTACTTTAAATCTCCTTGGTCTACCTAGCTCTGCAGGAAAAGAGCAATGGTGCTGAAGTGTTGTTTTACGTGTGAGGTTTTGCAGCCAGTTTGACACGTCCAATGCATTATAGATCTTTTACACAAATTACAAATAAGAGTATAATAAACCTTAAAACAGCTCTACAGCTGCTATGTTTGTGCTTGGCTGTGGACGTGTACACAGGCTTCAGTGCAGCTTGTGTGCCAGTAGAGGGCAGGGGACTCTGTCTCATGATGCTTTTTCTTTGAGGCTGGTATGTGTGTTCCAGCCTTGTTCTGAAAACGGCACAGGGTAACCAGATGATCCTTGAGAGAAAAGTTAGACCTTACATTAATTGTGATTTAGGGGTTTTAAAAGTGTGTGTCACTTTGCTCTAATTGCTCTAATCTTTCTCCATCAGATTCAGGGGAAATCATTCAGTTACACCCTGTATCCTGTTTTGCTTAAGGGCTGGATAGAGCGTGGTGATGTAGAAACAAACAAGCGAAGTTTGCTCTGTGCCTGTTGTTTACATCCTCTCATTCAGAGATTCATGCTGATAAGGTGACGGTTTGCTGTTTTGCCTTTATTTTCCTGGATTTTGATTGTATCATAAATACCTTCTGTTTTGTCACTTCCTTTCTCTGCTTCCAGCTGTCCCTTTCCGAAAGCCAAGCTCACAACTGGAGTTTGGAGGCTGATCACATAGCTGTGCTTGCTGCCTGGTTTGGGGACCTTTTGTAATAAGGAGCATAAGCTTTGGACAAAACCATGTCGACTTCATAGAGAAATGACAGTGTCTGCAGCTCAGTGACACAGGTGGTCACAGCAGCTATAAAACTGTCAGTGGCTCAGACTGATCTGCCAGCGTATACTTTAACAATCTTGATGATCACTTCAGTGTTGATTCTACTCCTGACCAAACAATCCTAAAATTCATATTGATGCTGCCCAGAGACAATTATGATGGTCCTTGCTTGTACCCAGTGAAGCTGTTCTGGTGAAGCCCTACAAAACTGATTATTCCTGGGGTAAAATCTACCCCCTCTGGCCACCAGTCAATTAAGTAAATACTGCAAAGGTGTGTGTGATGTATGCTGAAGGAAAGCAGTACACAAGTTGGGGTTCTGGGGTTGTTGGCACATGTTGCCAACAGACATTTGGATGAGTGCTGGTACTGTAGAAACATTTATGTTCATGGTAATCTGAGCAGTACGTGTACATACCAGGTCAGGTGTGCTAAAGTTGTGGGGTTGCAGCAGCAATTAATAAACCCTGCCTTGTAGGTAGGCTAATAACCTGGTGTAGGGAGGTTGTGTTGAAGCTGTTAGCTTTAGTCCAGGGCTCAGTCTTTGTTGTTGTACCTGTTAGTGGTTTGTTAATACTGCACTTGCCCACTGTGCTGTTTGTACCACATTTTTATACCTTTAGGAATCTGATTCTGCCACCTAACTATATCAGCAGGGGGAGATGGATAGAAGGTGCCAAGTTTTACAAGTGAAAGCATTGTCCATAAAATCCTACATCTGTGTTTATTATGTAATTTACAGTTTGTTATGTACATAAATCCATCACTCACAAATAATGCTGGTGCCCCAAATTCTGTTGACAGTGCTTGGTGCTTATGTATTGGCTGGGATGACACAGACAGGGCTGTCTTTTTGCACTGTTCTAAGAATGAACCATTTTTTTTTTCCTCTAAGTAAGTGCCATATGTTCCTGGTGTTTCAAGTGTGCATCTTTCTCATTGGATATACAACAGGATGCATCCTTAAACAAAACAGCAGTTGCAGAGTGCTAGGAAAATGAGGAAATGTCAGAGCGTGTTGGGTCTGACTTTTCAGTAGTCAGAAAATAGGCATTCTCACTCTAAAAAACTCTAAGATTACACGAGGGCAAACTCCACATGCCAAATTTTCATCAGGTGGTGTTTTAGTCTGATGCTCTTTTCAGCAGGTTGAGGGTAGTAACAATGTGTGGCTCTTTGTCTGCAGGGAAGGCAGCCTGGTGGAGTGAGGGGAGCTCAGAAAATATCAATTAGTCCAACACGGAGCTGTTGTGTTTCATTGTTCACGTTGTCATGCGGAAGCACAAAAGCCCAAAGGTGAGACGTGAGGCTGTCACTCTGCAGCGCGGTGTTAGTCTGCTTGATGCTATGTGGCTCTCCAGTTTGGCAAGGTGAGATGCCACTGATCTTTGGGACACTCCAGGGATGGCTTTGTGTTAGGCTATGAGGCAGGTTTCTCTGCTGGTGGTTTTTGTCTGGATTCTGTGGTTGTAGCCTGCAACACTCTTGCAAATTATCAGCAGCTTTGGGGTACTTGTTCTGTCTGTCTCTGCCTTAGATGCTGAGTATGTTTCTATTCAAGTTGTAGCAGTGTTTTGGCTGAAATGAGGAACACTGCGAGTGAAGCCATTTTGTAGTTGCATACAGATTAAATTGATGTTTATACCCTGCGGGATTTAAATTTCTTAGAGAAATCAATACTAGAATGTTGTGTTGGCTTCGTGCTTGTCTCTTGCCGTTTGCTGCCAGGAGTGCTGATGGTGTTTCAGCAGCACGAGGGTGATGGCTCTGTTAGGGCTTTTGGCTTCAGCAAGGGAGTGAAAGCAGTTGAAAAATAATTAGAGGACAGTGCCCTTGGTGGGAGGATGGAGTCCTCTGTTTAAAATAATGAATAGTGGTAATGCTCAGATTGGAACATACATGAATAGTGATGGAGCAGAATGAACTGCGTAGTATGCAGTACAAACAGAACACAAAAGGCAGTGGCATGGGGTGTTTAGGCTGTATATTTGAGGGAGGAGTGCTGGCTCAAGAAGTGCTTTCAAATTCATCACAGACAGGATCTTCCTCCCAGATAAGTCAGTGATTCTGCTGTAGAGGATATTTGTATTTTCTGATGAAATTCCAGGCTGATAAGAGTGCCAGTGTGAGATGGGCATGACCTCGCCAAGAACTTTATTGCAGCCCCTCTTGTTTCCCACAGAGCCTCAGACTTGTATCACGTAGCAGAGCCTTCTAGGCACGACCAAGCAAGGCTTGGTTTTAAGCCAGTGGTCTGGAGTGAAAGGTTGGTTAGCTCATTACCATTTCCCTGACCAAGTGCTATACAAAAGGGGCTTTTTATCATTACTTGGCTCAGGAGAGTGCAGTATTAGTATAACTAATTTTTAAAAGGGTTAGATAAAATGTCTCTGTAGGAAATGACCTAATGTGCTATAAGGAAGCTGCTTACGTGCTCTCGGCTTTTTCATGTAGTGGCTATTGTCTGGCTTTTATGTTGCTTTATTGTTCTTATACATATACAGGAAACACAATGAAGACAGAAAATCTGAAGAGTTAATAAAAAGGTTGGAAGGGGTACTATCTGTCTCTCTTTCCTGACACGATGATAAAATGTTGTCATTGTTAGAACAATCGCTTTTAATGTTTGGTCAGCAAAAGACCAAGTATTTAAATGGTTCAATTCCTGTGCCCTGATGTTAGGAGAGACTGTTTATAACTCTTTCAGTGGATGTACTATTCAAGCAATATTCAGAAAAATAGTCAGGCTGTCAGTTGAGTGGTTTTGATAGAGCTTCACGGATCTCCAGAAGCTGGGGATTTAGAGATCAGTTGGGTTATCTAATAAATCTCTTTCTCTCACTTGTTTTTTTGAGACTGATCTATAGTTTTAAATCCATTTAGATTAGCAAAGGAATGACATGATTGCAGTCTCTAAGTACCTTCTTGGGGAAAGGAAACTTGACAGTATAGGACTCTAGAGTCTTAGAGGCAGAAACATTATGGTTCAATAACTAGAAGTTGAAGGCAGGCAAACCTCAAATGACAAGCAAGGTGCAGATTGTTAACAGAGACAGAAATCAAACAGTGCTGCAATTGACAGCTGTAGTGGATTCTTCAGCACAGACAGTTTTGAGAATAAGTTTTATTTACTAGTTTAATTTTCCCTAAAAAATAAGTGTTTTGTTCTTAGTAAAGGGATCATTTATGTTATTGTAAAGTGTGCTTGAAGGATTGCAGTCATCCGTTCTCCCTCAGAAACATGTGAATCTGTAGGAGATGCCATTGTTAGGAAGCTCATCTGATTCATAGGCATATATATACATTGCTTCATGTATGTTTATACCAATAGCAGCTGCTGGTATCACTCTAAGCAATCTTCTGTTTTGATGATCATTTTGCCTGTAAAATCCCACATTTACCTTAGTTAACACTTAGTCAAATGTTAGATATTTATTATTTTAAAACTTTCTTCCTCTTTAAATCTCTGTCTTTCTGTATTTTCATTTTTCTTGCTTAAATGTGACAGGCCTGTTAGTGAACTCTAATCAGCTCTCCCAAGATTCCCCAGACCCTCCAGCTGCCTTTCATTTCTTTCTGGTTTAAGGTGATCCAGCTTCTCTTGCACATCTCACATTATGCATCAGTTCTGAGCACTAAGTGTCTCAATGCTTTCAGCTGCACCAACCCACACTTGAGTGTTTCAATGTTAACAGCGGTTCTGCCAGATAAATCATCCTTTCCCTACCTACTCTATTTGCCTACATGTACTGTGATTTTTAGCTATGATTGTGTTTGTTGTATGAGATTGGGTAAGACAGATCTAACCTGCTTTCTAATAGAATACAGCCCAAGTTTTAAAAACAGCTTTAAGTATCTGCAGTTTTGGTTCCACCCAGACTTTGATTTCTGGATGACAGCTACTTGATGCTTATTTAAATTATCTCAAGAAAAAAGAAACCCTCCACATTTTTTGTGTAAGTAAAAACAAATAGAAGTTCACATTTCTTTGGACAGGTGGAGTTTTGCACTCTACTAGTATAACTAATTCTCTTTAGATGCGAAGGAATTAATTTGGGCAGCTTTTCTTTCTTATTTCTGGCCTGTGGTTCCCAAGAACGCATTTTAAGGGTGTTCTTTTTCCACCTTTAACTATAATGCTATTTAGCCTGTATATGTTATGTCTAATTTATGCACTGGCGAAGGAATGCATAGTGCACCTAAAATGACACGTCTCAGCCCCAGGGCTTTCACAATGTCAGTTTAGTCCAAGTGTAAAGAGTGGCAAAGGATGGGAAGTTTATTAAAATAGGCTTCAAGTGCAGCACTTGCTCCTGTCAAAGAAAGAACTTTAAAAGTAAGAGCTGAAGTGTTTTTAGCTTTTCACTTGGAGACTGAAATTTGGGATCAGTAACTGGACTGACTTAAAGTGGAAAGATGGGATGTGTGGAAGAGTGAGATTAGAGTATCCACAGTATTGAGCCCATTAACAATATGGTAGGTGACATGAAATTCTTTATCCCAGCTTTTGGATGGTGGTATCATTTCTCTCTTTGGTGTTTGTAAGGCTGAACTTGATGGTCTTTTAAAGAGGCCTTCAGCTCATTGGCGCTATGCTTTTCCTAGCTGGAAAATCTAAAGAATGGGTGAAATAACAGAAAGTTTGCTTGAATCTGAAATTCTCTTTCCTACTGCACTTATAGTGATTGTACAGCATCAGACAGACTTAAAGCAAAACTAAACTTAGGAGTACCCACTGAGCATTGTACATCAATTACTATTGAAGGAGAGCGTGAGTTTAAAAATGACCACTTCTCAACCACTAATGTTGGTTTTAAAGCATTTATTTTCCATCTGACAATACTTGAAGCTTAATAAGCTCTCAAATTTTTTGATATGATCTAGAAATTTGAAATTAAAAACAGATGTATATACGAGCAAACGGAGGGTGGATTTGTGATGGTATCATATTTGGTAGTGTCTCACAATGAAAAAGCTTTTTTTGGAGGATAACTACTGCATGTAAATACACCTGTTAATCTTTATTTGAAATGTTAGTGAAGTGTGGCTAAACCCTTAATATTCCATCTCTGGGAGTGCTTATCTCTGATTCTTTAAGATGTGTAATTTCAGAAGTTTTGGTGGATGAAAGTTCAACTACCTCCTGATTGTAGGGATCAGCTAGCATCTTACTAAAATATAACTCTGCACGCTTTTGTACTTCTATTTTTGAAGTAATACTAAGTGAAAGGAACAGCTGCATAGGAATTCAACTAAGCTGAGTGCTCTGTCTGCAAAACTCCACTAGAAGGTGTTTCTTTCTTTCTTCAAGGCAACAATACATACTCATTATGTATGTCGTATCAAATGCCAGTCATATTTTGGACAACAAAGGAACTGAGTTGAACATTCATGGGTTTTCATTAACCTAAAGTTGATAGCCAAAGTTTCAGTGTGCTTATCAAAGTAGTCTGTCACTGATAGCCTCTTTCTTGAGGGCATTCTCATGTCCTGTTTTCAACACTCTCTTGTTACAGTTCAAGTATGGGCTTTGTTGGTGGAAGGTTTAGGATCATATTCTGCACATACTAGGCAGTGTATGCTGTGTGCTTCATGCCGAAAGGACAGTCTGTGGTTGATTTCCTCAGACACAAGCTAAAGTTAATGTTAGTGTACTGAAGCCTAGACCTTTTGATCAATGAGATGAGAGTGTGGCTGAAAACAGCACGTGATTTGGCTTCTAGGCAGGTTGAGGAGCTGGTGTTTTCCTCTCCATGAAACCTGCAGTTCTAAGATTTGCTCTTCACAGCATTCATCACTGCATACCTGATGGTCTGCTCTTCAGGGCTGCTACAAAGAGGTATCCACGTGCTGGAGGGAGGCTTCTGGGGGCTCTGTTCTGGAACGTCCTTGCCCTGCTCTTCAGATTTTCCAGGAATGGGTTACACGGTTCCTTTCCTCTCCAATGTTATCTGTTAGCTAACAGGTAAATGTCAATATTTATCTGTATATAGCAATTTTCATCCATGCATCTCAGGAAGTGGTAATTACGGGAAGCTGGAGGGCACTCAGCATTGTTACAAATCAGCAATGTATTTCAGTCCTCTCAATGGCTGCTTAAAGCATGCAATATAGCAGAAAATAAAATCATATATTTTTTGCAGCCCTGTAAGTAGTGTTGGAATGAAGGTGGTCACTGGTTGCAGAGCTGGAGGGATTTTAAGGGATGTTTTTCAAAAGCACTCACCCTCTTCAACTGAGGTGCTCTTGATCTTTTTCCACTGTGTTTATTGTGGTCAAAATTGAACTTTTTGTTGTTTTGAAGTAGTTCTAATTATAATGGTAATACAAGTGTACATGTGGAGAGCTACTCGAGTAATCTCTTCAAATTAAGTGCACTTGTAGTTAGATGACTTAAGTTTACCTACAAGTGAACACTTGTGCTTCAGAGTAAATGATAAAAAGCTTTGTATTTCAAACCTAATTTTGTCTTTGAATGCAAAAGCCTGGTGCCCGCTGAACTGCAGGTGAATATCCGAAGCCATTGTTTTTTGAAATTTGGCACGTTAGAATATAAAACAGCTGAAATATCTATTTGGAAGGCTGGAATTGTGTTTTTAAGTACATTGGAAGTACTAAGGACCCAATGGCTTCTTGTTTATTTTTGTTTTAACCTTAAAGGTATTAATAAATTCTTTCAACTACAGTTGCTGCTCTGAGCTGTGATACAGGTCAGTGCAAATTTTAAATGTTAGCTGAGCTGTTACTTGCAAGCATAAGCAGGGCAGGCGCGCTGTTGATTTCAATGTTGCCATTTGCATGAATAAGGGTTAACCATAAGAACTAGGAGAGTGCAGGACCTTCACTTCCAACCCTTCTATAAGCTTGGAAATGAGCTAGATAGCTCCTTGGAGGCCTGAGTATTTAACCATTTTTTGCTTTAATCTGATATAGAGTCAGCTCCAATTGAAAGAGGCCTCAGTTTAAGTTCTTGCAGCTGCCTCCTCTGTGCATCCTTCTTGGTGGCATGTACCCAGTAGAATCAGCTGCAGATTCCTGGAGGCTGCAAAAGCAAAAATATGTTGAGTATATTGAGACTGAGGTAGGACGATTGTATTTCTACTGGTTAAAACAGCAAACTTTATATGTGCTGTATCTATATCTATCTATAGCAGTAGCACCTGTATAACACAAATAACTGTTCTGTGTCATTTAGAGGCTGGGAGGCAGGATTGGAGGCTTTCAGAACTTACCTTTTGGTTAGTATAACTGACACAATTCTGAAATGAGTTCTTCTGTCTGGAAAGCCACTCATGTGCAAGTGACTGTTACACGTGAAGATGCAGAAAAATATCTTGTAAAACTAGCGTGGCTTGGATAACTCCTGTGCTGCTGATGCTTAGGAGCAATACCACAAATGTGTGGCAAATGTGATCTAATGGATGATGTGTACCTAAGAGCTCCATATAAAAGGCTCAAAGAACAATTATCTCAGTTCAATGCTGTGTTTAAAACACAGCTTCATCCATTTTCCTGCCATTTTTATGCTTTTCCTCTAAATAACTCTAATGTATATTAATTAATTGCTTAAAATAATACCAATAGATCTAACAAGGTTTGTCTGAAGCTTGACTGCACAGAGGAAACTTCATGTTTGTTTCAGTGCTGAGGGGAAAAAAATCATTTACAGAAAATTCTAAGAAAGTTAATATTAATTTAGAAGGAACTTAATGAAATCTTTAATGGCTTTTTAAAATTGTTTTATTTTCCTTAGGTTTTAATTTGAATTAAATCATTACTATTGTTAAATTAGTTAAACACTAAATTAAGAAATGCAAATGAAGTGAGCCCAAAATCCAATGTGGTTATTGTTTTTATTGATATATGTAGGCCAGTGGCGTGGAACAAATTCCAATTATATCTGATCTGTTACTTGCAGCACAAGTTCCTGACTCTTCATTAAGTGTAATACATCAGATTAAATGCTTTGCTCAATAAGAGCTAGGAAAATACCAGTATTGCAATAAACCTCTTGCTGCTTTTACCTCTTGGTTTGGCCTGTTAGCACTGCCTGAGGTAGGCTGCAAAGCCTTCTAGTCTGAAGTGTTAAAAATTAGAGAGGGATAAAGGTGAACTTTGGGCAGTGTGGTCACAGGAGGCCCAGAAGCAAGGGAGAGTTGCTAAAGGCAACTCCATTAAGCACATGAGTTCACCTGAGTAAGTGTTCAGTGGCTTCTGCTATGCCAACTTCAAGTACTAGTAACTAGCAAGGAAAATGCCAGGTTCAGGTGATTTATCTCCCTGGGTGATTAAAACATCCAAAACAATTGAAGTGTATTTTCTAGTGCCAGAACTAAATTATTCCAGGTTGTTCCTTATGCTTCGGTTTAGGTTTTTGTAAGATGCTGTGTGCTAAACTGCCTGAAATCCTTGAGAATCTGGTTAAGAAAGAGGAAAATTTAAGTGCCACTCTGGGCAAATCTGCTTTGTGCACATTCAGGTACTCATCTGTATAAAAGCTCTTTTTTTTTAAGCGAGGGTACGCCTTGCTGCTGGGCTGGCCCTGTGCAGCTCTGGGTGGGCCAAGCACATCTGGCAGTTCTTGGACTTCTCTTCTAAGAGGTTTTTGAAAATGCTCTTACACAGACATTTTCAGATGCTTCTTCCAGACTTAGGAGTCTTTTTGCCATCAGGGAATAACTAGACTTCCAGAATATCTCTGCCCATCCAGCACCATGTTGCAGTAGCAGACTGGTTTTGGGGGGCCAGCCTGGGCAATTAAGCTCAGTACGGGTGCAAGAATAGAAAAGGTAAGTAGTGCTGGTTTAGAAGATAAATCTTAATCAGGTTTTTCCACAGCAACTATAGAGCATAATGTGCCATATTACAAAACCATAGACTATCCCAAGCGCTGGAAGGGACTCACAAGGATCACTGAGTCCACCCCCTGGATCCACATAGGACCAGCCCAAACCCTACGGCTGAGAGCGGTGTCCAAACACTCCCTGAGCTCCGGCAGCGTGGGGCTGTGCCCACTGCCCTGGGCAGCAGTGCCATGCCCACCACCGTCTGGGGCAGAACCTTTCCCTCACCCCCACCTGACCCTCCCCTGACACAGCTCCATGCCATTTTCTCGGTTCCTATCACTGGTCACCAGAAAGAAGGAAGTATTAATCTGAAAGAAACTAGATAAACAGATTCCACAGTTTCAGGGAGAGCTTTGCTGCAGTCTGTGTCAGTGCCTTTTTACACTCCAAGGACAGTTCTTAATGCACTAAGGATGAAGCTTTTCTTTGAAATCTAATTCATTGGCCCATGACTGAGAACTTACTGCAGAATTTGCTCGGGATTCACTCACCCCATCGGAAATTCTGACAGGGCTGAAATGGAATGTGAGCAAGAGGAAGAACCATGTAATGGTACAGGCTCATTTGTTTTCACATGAATACATTAGAACAAAATCTCACTTTCATGAATCAGCATTTCTTTTGTCAATAACTTTCAATATTAAACAGTAAGGTGACACCAGGTTTACACAGGAGGTAAGGTAAATTAACTTGTGCAACAAAAGATTCCTGAGGGTAAATTGATACCTCAGATCCTGATTCATGGTTCAGCTACAGAACAGGATGGAGTAACTCTTTCCTTCCCAGACCTTCAGAAGGCACCAACTCATCCTTTACCAAATCCCACACTGAATTCAGAAATGATTTCCTTATTCCCTTCTGTGTTTTATGGAAATTATAATGCTGTGTTTGCCAAGATAAGGAACACCTAGTAGCGTACTTCCTTTGTTGCCTAGAAAAAAAATAGCTGATGTTTTAGTATCCTCATGTACTGAAATGTCATATTCTGAAGTGCAGTGTTTCCTCCTCTTCCTTCTTGCCAAATCCACTTTGTATGACCAAACATTAACCTCTTCCTGACCTTACAGTGCCACTCATGCATGAAAGTCACAAGTGGGTCTAGATGGCACGCGTAGCAGATATCTGATAAATCAATATTGACAAAGATTCGAAGGGAAATGCACAAGTTTATGAATGTTATTAATAATTTTAATGAATAACCCTGTGGAAGTTGTTTTGGAACACTTTTTTTTTTAGTGAAAAGGCTGTCTTTAAATCTTCTGGGAGTGTTTTTTGAATGGCATAGGTGTCCTGCCACTCTGATCTTAGAGGCCGAAATTATTTTACCTTGGGGCACATTTTGTTCATATCCATAAATATCCTTAGGTTACTATAAATAAAAATACGCCCAGGTTAGTTGTGACTCCTTCCTCATACTTGCTAATGTAAGACTTCTAGACTAAAAAAAAAGAAAAAGAAAAAATACCCAACAAAAACAACAACAAAAAAACTACCAAGAAAACTGAGTCATGTCATTTGTGACCCAGTGCATGCTTTGCAATTCCTTGCAGAAATCCCTTAAAGAGAGACATGTGGCTTGGGCCAAGTGTCTCAGAGCTGAGAACTATTAGTGTAGAGACCTCCAGTGTGCTAGTTGCTGTGAATATAAACATGGAGAAAGGTCTTGTGGTGTAATGAGAAAAGACCAAAGAGGTGAGCTGCGCATCACGCTACTTCATCCTATCTACGCTTAATCCTGTTTTACAGATTCAGCTCTATCTCCAGGATTATCCTCTGATATGATGATGAGAAGCTCATGCTTGTGACTTGAATAAATCACCTAAGTTGCATGTTAAACAGAGGAATGGTCTGTCAGGAGCCTCATCAAATTCAACAAGGAGAAATGTGAGGTCTTGCACCTGGGGCACATGAACTCCCTGCATTGATAAGAGGCTGAGGGGAAACTGCTGAAAGAGACCTGGGAGGTCTAGCTGAAAACGAGCCAACAGCATGTCCTTGCAGCAGTGTGAAGGCTGGCAGCTTATGGACTGTATCCGCATCACAGCCAGCCCATTGAGGAAGATGATCTACAGTTTCTTATTCAGCATGCGTGAGACCACATTTGGAGTGCTGCATTCACTTTTGGGCTGCTTAATAGAAGAAAAGAATTGATAAACTGTATCAAGTACAGCATAGGGCTACCAAAGTGGTTGAGGACTAGAGAGAGCTTCCCTGAGCAGAGAAGCCAGTGAAGATGGGTTGGTTAGCCTGGAGAAGAGCTGCGTGATAGGAGAATGTGAGACAATGCCTATAAGTCAACAGATGAGGGTTTCTAACTGGATATACAATTGAAAATTTTCACAAGGAGGAATATAAATATAAAGCATTTTGTCACTGGCCTCTTGGTAACTGAACTGGTCTTGAAATCTTGTCTTGGAAATGCAACTAGACACAAGGCTAATCTTATGTTGGTGTCTTTCTGAATCAAGCTGGTATATTGACCTAGTTCTGTCACTCAGCAGCCATGAGCCAATTGGAGCCTTCAGCTGCCACCCCATCTCATTTTGTCTCATTTGGACAGATAGAGCTAATTACTGTAGGTACTCTATCCAAATTTTTACAGATTAATTTACAGCATGATGAACAGAGTCAGTGATGGAGATGCAACCAAGAAAGTGAGGAATGCTCTGACCTTGTCACTCAGATGGATGAGGAAACATACTGCTCTTTTCCCAGATGGCTCCTGAGTTTTGCAGAAAGTCAGTGGCATGCTTAATTACTTCTGACAAATAGAGAATGCTCTTTTCTTTTAGCTTTATTGTGTTATGCCCTTCATAACAGTGGAAAACGGCAAAGCTGCATCTTGACCAGGTGCCCTTTGAGTAAGGTATTATGGAGTGAAAGTCTTAGGGCTTGAAGTATGGCTTTTCAGCTCCCATTGACTCTTGGTACCTCCTGGATTAGAAATGCATGATGCAAAGAAGTGCTTAGGTACCTGTGAGGTCAATGAAACCTAAATGCATGCCTAAATAATGTTCTGCAAAGAGATGTTTTCTCAGCAATCAAGATGTAGTTTACATGCTATGTGGCATTTGATAGCTCTAGTTACACAGAGAAGATTAATTTGAAATTGCATTAGGATGTGGAAAAAAAGGTCAAGATTGTTGCAATCTCCAGAATTGTGATAAATATAATAATGGTTGTAAGACTTGTCTTCTCCTAACGTTTGAAACAAACACATCCAGGGGGAAAATGTCTGTACTTTGAAATTTAGTCATGGTAACAATCCTATGTCTGTTTGCAAGATTTGCGGCAGTCCTATTTGTTGGCTTGACGGTGGATTTTTTAAACATTCAATGAAAAAGACTTTCAGGCGTTTTGTGATGGTGAAAGGAAAAATGCTTGAAGTTTGTTTTCCTCCATTGAGAGTGACTTTGGACCAGCTCTAGTTTGAACTGATTTTCAGACTTTCATTCAAAAGTGGCAGAAACATGAGGGGAAAGTCTTTCAAGATTTCTCAGCACTGAAATGGTTTTGCTGCAGTTGGAGAAGGCTGAGAAATGCTATTGTGGGTCAGGCCAAAAGAACAACGAGGCTGGAGTCCCCCTCTGGCAGTGGCCAGTCTCTGACACATGAGGAAGGCTTCAACAGCTATTGTATCCTCCCAGCTTCCACCACTCTGCAGTTTAGCAGCTTCCTGAGCCTGAGGTTTTTCATTTAATGGTTGTTGACAGACTTTTTCCCATGAATGTCTCTAATTGCTTTTTAAGAGCATGTAGATTTTTGGCACCCATGGTATCCTGTAGCACCGAGCACTTCAGTTGTGCTGTGCATTGTGTGAGAAGTCCCTATTTTTTGTTCTTGTTCAACAATTCACCTGATAATTTCATTTACTCCTCCATAAATTTCTACCGTGAGAAAACAAGTTATTCCCTATTTATCTCTTTGAATGCTTTGCTCTTCTGGCCTCCCTCTGGTATCCTTCAGCCATCTCTTTTCTTGACTGAAGAGCTGTAATCAAGACTTATGCATGTCTTTCTGGAAGCTGCCCCATGCCTTCAGTCCATCTTGTTTTCCCTCTCTCTATGGTTTTCATTTTTATCATCTTTTTGAGATGGTAGGACCAACACTTGCACTGAGTAGTAAAACAGAGGCTAATCTTGCACTTAAAAGGTGGCATAATATTGTTGATTTTATTCCTTTAATAAAAATCTTAATGTTGTACTGACTTCTAAAATTTTTGTGTATGGGTCTAATCTTTTTCAAAATTATTACAATTTGCCACTCTTTACTCAAACGTAGTACTTCAGAGCCTGTTGGGTGTGCAGACTTAGGACTTATTTCCATGTACATTACTTTGTACCTATCAACGTAATTTTATCATCCGTTTTGTTTCTTATTCCATCTGTAACATTAGAAAATTCTGTAACTCAAATTGTCTCATTCTCTGTCCTTTTTCATGTTACTTGTGATCACCTTCCACTTGCAACTGCTAAAACTGACTGCTTACTCCCACTGTTTAAATAATGCCTTTTAGAAAAAGAGCATTGATTCCTAAGACCACTTCTGTTCCTGTCCCATGGCAGCCTTCTTTCTGCAAGAAACCTTGGTGAAGGACCTTATCCAAAAATCTGTTGGAAATCTATGTTTATGAGGTCTGGTTGGCAGGGCTTTCCATTACAAAGACACTGAATCTTCCCCTTTACATCACATTTGTTGAAGTATCTAATGATTCAGGTTTTGCGTAGTAGAGATTTTTGTTATTGAAAGCACCTGGTGTCCAGCCTGGAGGACTTTTTGGTGATTGGCATCATGTTTGTCATCAGCAAATGCCTCTGGTACTGAGGCAGTTTTAAGGAACTTCTGCATGGATAACATTTGGTCTTATCTATTTCTCCTCATTTATTTTATTGGTTTGTTCTTATGACTCTTTTGTTGCCCCTCAATCTGGAACACGTCCTCCAATATCCCAAATTAAGAGCTTCCTCATATGTCTTCATGAGTTTGTGTCTAACTTTGTGAGCATTTTAGGCTTTTGGCTACTGCCTTTAATTTATTTTTGATGTGCTCTGTCCTTTTTATGTTATTCCATTTCATTGAAATAATATAATTCTGTTGTGGATTTTTAGTTTATTTACTTATTTTGATCTATTGGCTCTCCCTAGACTGAAGTATCTAAATATTTCATGGTAACTATTACAAAGTGTTCTTCAGAAGTGACTTCTGAACCCATGTATATTTTTTTCTTAAGATGAGACAAGTCAGGAGTTGCTCCTTTTCTTTTGTTTTTCTTGAGTAGTTGTAGCATGTATAACATATAGGCTACATATACCATAGCGTAAAGCATATATACCATGTAGATTGAGTGTGATGTTTACCCTAGCTCATATAGGGGTAACTGTAGTCTCTCATTTTTACTACATTTACTGTCCAGATGATCTCTTTTGGTCTTTTTGTCGCTGCCATCATTCTGGGCAAGGGGTCTTGTTATATGGTCCCAATATTGATGTGATATTCATATGGATTCCGTGGATAGCACTCCCAAGCATAAATACAGGCTGGGTGATGGAGTGAGAACAGCCCTGAGGAGAAAGGCTTGGGGATGTTAGTGAATAAGAAGCTCAATGTGAGCCAACAGTGTGCACTTGCAGCGTAGAAAGCCAACCATAAACTGGGCTGCGTCAAAAGAAGCATGGCCAGTAGGACAGGGGAGGTGATAGTTCCCCTCTGCTCCACTCTCATGGCACTGCACCTGCAGTGCTGTGTTCAGCTCTGGAGTCCCAGCACAAGAAGGACATGGAGCTGTTGGACCTCTCCAGGGTCCACCAGAGGCTGGAACTGAATGGGCTCCAAGGTCCCTTCCAACCCAAGNGTGATGGAGTGAGAACAGCCCTGAGGAGAAAGGCTTGGGGATGTTAGTGAATAAGAAGCTCAATGTGAGCCAACAGTGTGCACTTGCAGCGTAGAAAGCCAACCATAAACTGGGCTGCGTCAAAAGAAGCATGGCCAGTAGGACAGGGGAGGTGATAGTTCCCCTCTGCTCCACTCTCATGGCACTGCACCTGCAGTGCTGTGTTCAGCTCTGGAGTCCCAGCACAAGAAGGACATGGAGCTGTTGGACCTCTCCAGGGTCCACCAGAGGCTGGAACTGAATGGGCTCCAAGGTCCCTTCCAACCCAAGCCATGCTGTGATTCAGTGATTGTATGATTTTGTTACAAGTTGGTACAATTGACTTGTTTGTCTGCTCTGACTTCAGGTTTTCATTAATGGACAGCAACGCTTCCACTTCTGTGACTTTCTGTATCTTTGTAATATAAATCGTTCTTTTGTTTTACAGCATTGTAATGGTTGTGTGCCTTTCACTATTGTGCCGCTTCTGTCAATATCCTCATTGAAAACTAGATACCTAAAGGTTTCCTATTTCATGTTTTAGATTTCTAGTATCTGTACAGCAGCACTTAAAGTGGAATTACTTTTTGTGGCTTCTTATTCAGATTTATTAATGTCTGTCCTATCTTTTATTTATGGATACAAAGTTATAATGATTTCAGGCCTAGAAAATGTGTCATGTCCATTTGTACGAGCCTTACTGCACTTCTTAGTTTAAAGGTTTTCTTGTAACATTATTAACTGTAAATGCCAGTAGTCTGGTACCAGCTTGATTTAGATGAAACTCATCTTTCCTTTATAGGCAGTCTTTCTTCCAAAAGCTTCTGCTGTTCCTACTGAATCTAAAATTAACAGTAAGAGCTCACATTTATGAGAACAAAGTTATGCCAGTGCAGATTTTTTTGGAAAATCGTAACAAAAATATTTAATGGGCTTCCTTGACAAAAAGATTTGTTAGGATAGAAAATCTGTTAGGTTTACAGTAAATCTGTGGATACTGGAAATGCAAAACTACAGGTATTCAGACACTGGCTGTGACTTTGTAAGCACAAAGCTTACAAAACATCATTTTGTTCTAGTGTTGACTTGGCATAAGAGAGTCAGAATCCTGAGCAAAGAGGAGAATCAGGCTTATAAAGGTGGATGCATGGTGCCTGGGTAGGATTTGGTTGTAGGAATTTGAAAGTTGAAGACTGTAAGCTAAGCAGCTTAAAATCTTCAGAATAAGAGGGAGTGAAGCTTGTAAGTGCGTCAAGCTGTTTGCTTAGATCTAGAGTAAGGAGCTTAAGTAGCTTATAACACCACAACGTTGGTAGCTCCAGAGGAAGGGGCTTACAAGCTGTGCAACAGCTACACTTCAAAGGCCTTACAAGCACTGCTGATGAAGCCTGCAGGGCTTCCAGAGAGCATGTCAAGTAAATCTGTCCGTCTGTCTGTTTCTCTGCAGTAGCTGAGTGCTTCCTTTTCTTTTCTCATTACAAAGACATGGAAAACTCTCATCACAATGTTAAATACCAGACATCTTAAATTCAGGAGATTTTCAAAATTAATTTAGTCTTGTCCTGACTATATATTCTGTCCTTCTTTGCCTCACTGGAGAAGCATGCTATTACGCTTGTTAGGCTGTACCATTTTCTGATGAAATATTTTATGGGATACTTGAAAATGATGGAGACTCTAGTGACCTCATAGTAGGGAACAGAAAATTACCTCTATTCTATAGTTGCAAATTAGCTATTATTGGGATCTGAAGCTTTAGACAGGTTTGTCTGTTGTTTAAATATTTCAGACTGGTTTTTCACAAGTTGCAAAATTGCACTATATTGCCTTGGTCCCATCTAACTACCATTGAAATCAGGTGTCTTACTTGGGGTTAGATAAGTCTCTATAGAGTGAGATGGCTACCTTTACAAGCTTCTACTCTACAAAATAATTGTCGTGTTTCTTTATTTACCAGTCAAAAAAACAGTTCATTATTTTGAAAAGTTATTTTATTTCAATTTGTGACCATTGCCATTTGTCCTGTCACTGGGCAGCACTGAGAAGAATCTGGCTTTGTTTTCTGGACTTGTTCTCCCTCCATCCCCAACAAGTATCTGTGCACTTGGACAAGATCACCCACGAGCCTTCTCTTCTCCAGGCTGAACACTCCAAGCCCTCTCAGCCTTTCCTCACATATCAGATCCCTTAATTGTCTTCATGGCCCTTTGCTGGACTTTCTTAGTATGTCCACGTCTCTCTTGTTCTCTTCCCCAGAACCAGACCCAGCACTCCAGATGCCTCATCTGTGCTGAGCAGTGCTCCCTTGATGTGCTGATAATGCCTTTTAACACAGCTTGGGGTGCTGTTGGCCTTCTTTGCTGCAAGAACGCATAGATGGATCATATTTAACTTCTTGGACACCATGATTCTCCGGTCTTCTTCAGCCAAGCTGCTTTCTAGCTGATGGCCTCCAGACAGTTGGCTCTCAGTCTGTACTGGTGCACAGGGTTGTTCCTCCCTGAGTGCAGGACTTTGTGTTTCCAGTTGTTGAACTTCATGAGGTTCCTGTTAATCCATTGCTTCAGCCTGTTGAGGTCCCTCTGATGGCAGCACAATGCTCTTACTTATCAGCCCTTCCTGATTTTGTATGGTCTGAAAACTTGTTGAGGGTGCACTCTGTCCTGTCATCAGGGGTTGTGAGTGTTGGGCAGTATCAGTCCCAGTACTGACCCCAGGGACACACCACTAGTGAGTCACTTCTGGCTGGACTTTGTGCTGCTCATCACAGCCTTTGAGGCCAGCAGTTCAACCAGTTTTCAGTCCATCTCACTGACCACTGAACTAATCCGTACTTCATCAGTTTGTCAGTGAGGATTTTGTGGGAGACGGTGTCAAAAGCCTTGCTGAAGCTGAGATAAACAACATCTGCTGCTTTCTCCCTCATCCACTGAACCAGTCACCTCATCTAAGAAAGCTGTGCTTACTAATCCCAATAACCTTTTTATCCATCATGTTGGGAAATGGTTTCCAGGAGGATTTACTCCACCATCTTTACAAGGATCAAGGTGCCTGAGTGGCCTGCAGTTCCCTGTATTGTCCTCCTCCCACATACTGATGCTAAGTGTGACATTTGCTTTCTTCCACTCTTCGGGAGCCTCCACCACTTGCCATGATCTTCCAGAGATCAAGCTGGCTGCATGATGGTATTGGCCAACTGCTTAAGCACTGAGGGTTGCATCCCATGAGGTCCCATGGGCTTCTGCATGCCTGGTTTATTTAAATGTTGCCCAGTGTGGCCTTTTCCATTGTGAGTAGGTCTTCCCTCCTCTAGAGTTTTCTCTGGTCTCAGGGATCTGAAAGCAAACCTCAAACCTCAGCGGTGAAGACTGAGACAAAGCAGGGGACAGCTTCAGTCCTTCATCACCAGGTCGAGCTAGTTTGTTGCAATATGCTATAGACCTTGGTCTGTATTTGTGAGTAGGTGTGTTTGTGTGGGCTCATTTCCAAACAAACAAGCCTGAGGTTTGTGCTGATTTCCCAGACAAACTCTTCCTGTTCATGGCCAGGGATATCAGCCAGCTGCTCAGCGAGCCAGCGATTCAATTGCACGGAAGTTCAGCTTGGGTGAAAACAAAGACAGCAGTACACATTTTTCTTTTGTTTTGAATTGCTTCCGTCTCTATATCTGGAATATTTTTCTTAAAAATACATCACTTTGCAGGTGTAGCTTTGTGGACTTTCTTTCATCATAGATTTTCTTATCATTTGGAGCCATTATAGAGTTGAAAATGCTTTTGGCAGGGGAGTTAACACAGGTGCCCTGGAGCAACTCCCATTGGGATAATTGCATTATTTTACCTAAAGTCCCCTTTTTGTCAGCTGTTGCCTTTGGGTTCATGTCATGTCACAAGTTGTTGTGCTTTGCTGTGCTGGCTGCCACAGGGTTGTATTTCACTGCTGACTTTTAGGGCTGAAACTTCTGCATGCAAAGTAAATTATTATTTTTTTTTTTGGTAGTGGAAGGACAATCCAATAAACCATTTTGTTTCTTATCGGAAATTGGAAAAAATGCTGCTTTTTTGAATGGAAAGAAGTGTATAGGCTGGATTTTGATATCTCATTGATTTTAAAGGGAAGCATTGACTATGCTTTGCAATGAAAAAGTGATGCGATTTGGGAGATGCTTTCACACTCAGGAGACCTGACATGCAGTTCTAGTTCATGTAGGTGATAGCTTTTTTATAACCCAGATTCTCACTTCTAAAATACAGAGGATGATAATTCCTATCTCTTAAGGATGTTCTGAGAGTGAATTGATTATTATTAGATTGGGATTATAAACTAGCTCAGTTGTTATGTGGGAAATAAGATACAGGCTTGGAGATTTTTTTTTTTTTTTTTTTGTAGTTAATTCTCTGATGAGTAACTTGCTAAGGACCCTGTACACCAACAAGTACTGAGGTCTAGTCTAGAGGCACTGATGCATTAAAGTTCATGATGAGATGAGATGCCTGGATACCTGTAGAGGAGAAGAAACCAGTTTGGTACAGAGTTCTTGAGGACAGGAATTGTTACTTCTGCTTCAAACTCTTCTATTGTATGGATTGGATTTCTGTGGTAGAAGGGAAGATGTGGGGTAGCATTTCCATTGTTTCTTCTGGGAAATCATGAAAGGAAATAGTAGCTGATAGGCCTAGTGAGCATGATGTCTGATATGTCAGATCTGACAAATGTAGTGCACAGGAAGCCAGGGCACATATGGTACGTCATGATGCATTTTGTATTCCTCTCTTTTCAGCCAGTCAACTTTTCAGCTTGAAAAAGAAAGGGTGAATGCAGAAATCTGAAAATATGTCCACCCTAATTAAGGGGGTGAGGTTATATTTTTTTTTCATCTTCATACTCATTGTACTCATATTGACCTTAGCAACTAACCCTAATCCTTTCCTCTGTTGTTGCCATGGAAAGTTTTGCTTGCCTGTCCCAAGAGCAGGGAGACTGAGAAAATGTGTGCAATCAAATACTCATATTCTTATTTCATAAGCAATTACGTGCTTCCAAAATCTGTTTTCAAACTGTCTCATAATTAAAATTACACTTCAGGGAGCTTTTGTGAAGAATCATGAAAGATGCATCTCCTTCTGAAGATGGCAACTGAAATCCCTTTTCTGACTGGTAACAGGACTGGGTCTTGAACCTGGGATTTGACATAAATCAAGCCAGCGCCTTTGCTATTGGGGTTAGAGTCAGTCTGTCTTCTGCTTGGGGCTATTCTACTTCTTATGAAATATTCACTGGTCCAGGGAGACAATACAACTTTGTATAACTTGATGGGGAAGGAAAATCTGTGGGATAAAGCAGAGTGTGGTTCAGGTTCTGTTCCTGCTCCAAATCAGATGATTTACGTCCTAGATGAGTCCATAGGCAGTGAGTTGATACTGTTTACCTGTTTTTTTTCTGATCTTTCTTCTGTTATTCATTTTCTGTCCTGGCCCTGAAAAATTCTTTGATTAGCTGTCATGGTCAACAACAACAAAAAAATCTTGCAGAAAAATTCTTGAGTGGCTCTCTCAGAACTACTTCATGAGTTATGAATTACAAAACAAGAGTGCCAATATGTTCTAGATAATAATGCATAGGACTTCCCATTTTATTTAATTAATCTTTGCTATAGCCAGCATCTCTAGTTAGATCCTTGGCTTGTTTGCAGCTGCTATATTTCTACTTACCATCTGTTGGTATAAGAGGAGGTTTTAATGCTCTTTCCCATGGCTGGAACTTTGTTTTTCCTTTTTTTTTTCTTGTGATTCTCCATAATTTAGATACCTTTACAATGTGTCTTAGTGGATTTTTAATTTTGCAGAACTCGAGTCAGTTTGCTTTTGAAAAATTAACCAGTCCGTGCCCTTGAAAAGTCATTGCATCCATTATTACCTCCACATGTGATAAGTTTAAGGAAATGATTAGCAAAGGTGTCACTCATTTCTGCATGCTGTAGATCAGATTGGACTTGCTGTGAAGTAGTGAACCATATTAAAGCTGTGAAATCAGCCCTGCTCTACAGGGACTGCAACCAGCTGCACCAATTTTACTACTTTTTCCCTTGCAGATTCAGGAATGATTGGAATGGAGTTTGACAGTTTATTTACAGATTTGCTGTGACTGACAGGATGCCAGAGGGGAAATGTTTGTACTCCCTGAAGGTAGTTTTTGGTAACTAAGCCTAAATATCTGACAGGACTTCTGTTACCAAACAGAGTGTGATCAACAGTTGTACTACTGCAAAATTCAGTGCATCTTTTGATTTAAAATACAGCTAAAATTACAGAACTAAAGCTAGCATTTGCCTTGATGGAAAGTGCACATGAACAGCAGAAGATGTGGGGCACTGGGGAATTTGAGCCTTCCAGTTTGATTCTGATCTTTCTTCCCTGTAAGAAATTAGCACAGGGGAAAGGAGAACGAGAACAACTCGCCTTCCTCTTTACTCTTGGTCACTGCTCGTCAAACTCACTGTTTGTGGGTTCCATAAATTTTTCAGTATAGGCTTGGTCCTCTTCTGTGGAAAATTCAAGTCTCCTAGACAACATGTTTTTCTTACCTAGTGGGCTGCCAAGAGTTCAGAGACCGTGTACTGAAAACTTGCATCCACGTGTGTGATGTTAAGGCTCCTTGCAGTTTAACCTTGAAATTAATAAAATCAAATTCGTCTTACTCTCCTCTTACAAGTCATCTTTTTGTTTAGAACTCAAGCAAATAGGGTTTTTCTTTTTCATGATGGTGTTGTGCAGTTTTTTATCATCAGTGTAAGTCTACAGTAACCTGACTAAAGTATCCTTGTGATATATAAAAATCAGTCCAATAGAATTGCATTTAGGAAACAAAAACCTTTTGGAAGATGATGTGTGAACTATATAGTGTATAATATACAATGTATGTGTAGTAATATTGTACTCTGCATTCCCAGAACTAGTATTAAGCATTTGATCAGGGAAGTATTTTTGTTCATTAATAGCTCTTTGTTCATTTAAGAGGCACCGAAGCTTTTGTACATTGGAAAGGTTAATTACACTCTGAGTAAAGGTACTTGAATAAATTGTGTGTTTTATGGCTAGCAGGGGTTGAAGGTGGGCAGATTTGTCTAGCACAGAGAAAAAATATATTTTTATTAGATTGTCAGGTGTTAAGAAGCGCTGCCAACTGGCCAAATGTAATCTGAGTATTCATGAGCAAGAGATACTGATATATTGCAGGGGACAGAAAATATGCGCCTGAGTGCCTGTGTCCTTACTTGCATTTAAGCCAGTCCTACTCTCTGTGTCTTGTGTCACAGAGTTTGGTAGGGTTAATTTGTTGGGTTTTTTTGTTTGTTTCTTTGTTCCACCTGGATCAGTAATCTACTATAAACTGCATTTCTTCCTGTATATTTTGGTTGTAATAAGGCTATGCATCAAAAAACAGACACAGAGCACAACTGGTGAAAAAGAAATGGGAAAAGACAAAAAGAGCCTTTTAAGCTTATTACCTTGTAGTATGCATGTCTAATTCTGATATGCCAGGTATGAATTACACAAGGACCTGAATACACTGTGTTATACCACAGCTCTAAGTCAGATTTCCCTGGATCTCTGTCATTAGATCACCCAGCTGTGCCCACCTCCCCAGTGACAGTGTTCTTCTCTCACTGTCTTTACTGTGGATACAACAGGGCTGACAGGTGAATTCTTCTTTATGTTTTTTTAATTGTCAGAAATAACAGGCATACTTCTGGGAATAGACTGGCAGCCAGCTCAGCCTTTTCCCAAGTAAATTCTCTTATCAGTAGACTATACAGCCACATATTTGGATGCTTTTTTTTAATCATATTTCCACCAGGTTTAATGTTAGCACAGCCTGTTTGTACACGTATAAGGGAGAAGAAAGGCTGCCCAATGTAATGCAAGAAGTCAGTGATTGTGTAAGGCAGGAATGCAGTGCAGCAGCCCTGAATCCTGCTTTCCCATGGCAGATCTAGTCTAATACCTTTTAACGGATAGAAAACAAAAAATGCATATAATGTACATTATTAGAGTTCAGATAATCATAAAATCATAGAATGGCCTGAGTTGGAAGGGACCCCAAGTATCATCAGGTTCCAACTCCTCCTGCCACAGGCAGGGCCACCAACCTCCAGATCTGGTCCTAGATCAGGTTACCCAGGACCACATCCAACCTGGCCTTGAACATGTCCAGGGATGGGGCACCCACAACCTCTCTGGGCAGCCTGTGCCAGCACCTCACCACTCTCTCAGTAAAGAACTTCCCTCTGATGTCTAATCTAAACCTTCCCTCCTTCGGCTTAAAATCATTCCCCCTTGTCCTATCACTGTCTACCCTTGTGAAAAGTTGGTTCCCCTCCTGTTTATATTTTCCTTTTAAATACTGGAAGGCTGCAATGAAGTCTCCCTGCAGCCTTCTCTTTTCCAGGCTGAATAAGCCCAGCTCCTTCAGTCTGTCCTCGTAGGTGAGGTGCTCCAGACCTCTGATCATCTTTGTGGCCCTCCTCTGAACCCTCTCCAACAGCTCCACATCATTCCTGTATTGGGGGCCCCAGACCTGGACACAGCACTCCAGATGAGGCCTCATGAGGGTAGAGTAGAGAGGGACAATCACCTCCTTGTCCCTGCTGGCCACCCCTCTGCTGGTGGAGCCCAGGATACCATTGGCCTTCCGAGCTGCAAGAGCACACTGCTGGCTTGGAATAATAATCCCGAATGTGGATATAAAATCCTTAGCTTTTAGGTTCAGACTGTTGCTGTAAGAAGAATTTGGGTGTCCACGGAGCTGCTGTATCCCTGGCAGATGTCATCGATGCTGCCTTGATTGGTACATTGTGCTGCAGTTCTGTAGCTCCAGTCTGTGTGGAGGTTGCAACTCCGTGAGCTCTGTTAAAAGATACTGTCACGCTTTTTAAAGTCCAAGAGAAATGAGCAAAATAGTTAAAGGTCAGTGACCAGGGTGCCTAATATTGTAGTTGAAGGTCTTCATAGCTGTATGAAGGCTGATCCGAAAGTAATGCCTCCTATTTTATTCTGTTGGCTTACAACGTCAGAGGTGGATATTGGTGGCATGGCAGTAGAGGCCAAACCTTCCCACCGGCATCTCATTTCATTTTGTTGCTATGTGACAGATGGCAGCAGAGGGACAGTCTGACACAATGACATCTGACATGGAAGTGTGTATGGAGCAAAGGAGTGGAATTGAATTCCTACATGTGGAAAAAATGGCACCCATTGGCATCCATCAATGCTTGCTGAACGTTGATGGAGACCACACTGTGGATGTGAGCACAGCGAGGGGTGGTGGTGCATTGCAGCAGCGGTAACAGGGGAGCACCTCTGCTGGTGTGGATTGTTACAAGCGCAATGTGCAGGCTTTTGTTCATCCCTGGTGAAAATGCACAGATAATGGTGGTGATTATGTTGAACAATAGTGTTTTGTAGCTGAGAATCTGCTCTATCAAATAGTGTTATTGTGCTTTCTGCATCTGTTGTAGCTTCCACGGAAATAAGCAGGAGGTGTTACTTTCAGAGCAACCTTCGTATTATTTTGTTAAAGAAAGATCAGATTCATAGCAAGAGTAGAGTACTTTGAGATCCGCAACAGAGCTGGGGATCGGAATCGTAAGTATTAATCAGACTGTGATTCAGTGCCTAAAGACAAAAGCATAATTGCAATGAGAAGGTCATTTTTCTAAGCAAAGGACAGTTGTAAACTGCCTTGACCAGAAAAAATCAGTATTTGTTGCATTGCATCATTGAATTATTCATCAAGATCAGACACTTTCTTGTTCAATTTACTTTGTCATTTTCTTCTAGCTTATTCTCAGCAGTCTGGATGAAAATATAACACAGTGGCACTTGCTTACAAAAAATGTTCAATCCACTAGATGTCTTGATTGAAAAGACATTTGTTTTGGTCCAAACTAAAATCAGATACTCTTTATTTTAATGGGATATTCATGTTTTATGGGGAAATAACTAGAATTTGTGTTACGGTATCTCTCTATTAACCTGCGATTATTATTGTTTTAATGAGATATTTCAGGCCTATAATTTAGCATAAACAAGCATCACTCATGGGTCAGATCCTGCATGTATTCTATAAAGCCTTTGTTGAAACAAATGCTGTCCTGGCAATAAGATTTGATTGTCCAGAAAGGTGTAAACTTCCTTTTTTCAAAAATTGCTTGATGTATATAAGTGAAAATAACTCTGTTAGCGTACTCTAGGCATGGTTAGATTGTTTCAAGATGCTAGTCAGAGTGCTGAAAGGAGTAAATAATGATTGCTCTGTTACTACACAACCTTTTCTTTTTCTATACAAGTATGGAGGTTAAGCTGAAAGTAATGCCTCCTATTTTATGATGTTGGCCCACGATGTCAGAGGCGGATGTTGGCGGTATGGCAGTAGAGGTTGAACCTTCCTGACAATATTCCATTACATTTTGTTGCTGTGCTGAACATTGATGGAGACCAAACAGTGAGTGTCAGCGCAGTGAGGCAGTGAGTGGTGCATTTCAGCAGTGGTGATGATGATGTGAAAGACAAACCATGCACGGCTGTCACACCATGAAATGAAGAGTGTCTCAATCAGCTCATCCATGTGAATCGGTGGATTATGACCAGGGAACTGTGCACAGAGCTGAATGTCTGCTTCAGTGTGTTGGAAACGATGGTGGCAGTGTTGGAGTATTGCAGTTTGTGCCAGGTGGGTCCCATGAATGCTCACACAGGAACAGAAAGAACACCATATGCAAATTTTTCAGGAGCTATTGAACCAATATGAGGCTGAAGGTGGCAGTTTCCTGGATCACATCATTATCGGTGACGTGATATCACCACTATGAACTGGAGTCAAAATGGCAGTCCATGGAGCGGTGACGTGAATTTCCCATTGAAGAAAATGTTGAAGATGCAGCCCTCAGTAGGTAAAGTGATGTGCACTGTCTCCTGGGAAAGGAAAGGGGTGATCTTTCTGGATTTCCTGGAACCTGGACAAACCACCAGCTCTGACTGCTGTGTTGTGACACTGACTAAGCTGAAGGCTTGAACTTGCAGTCAGGCTGGAGAAGAACACAACCTTTCTCTTGCAACACGATAACACCAGGCCCCATAGCAGTTAGAAGACCACGGAGCACCTTCACCTTTGTTAACTGTCCTACCACATTCACCATATAGTCTGGATTTGCTGCCTTCTGCCTTCCATCTGTTCAGGCCGATGAAAGATGGACTGTGTGGGCAACATTTTCCCAGCAACGGTGCTGTCATAGCTGCTGTCACAGCAGCTGTGAAACAGTGGATCACCTCCACTGGTGCAGATTTTTACAAGCACAATATGCAGACTCATGTTCATTGCTGGTGAAAATGCATATCTAATGGTGTTATTGTGCTGTTTGTATTTGTTTTATTTTCCACAGAAATAAACAGGAAGCATTACTTTCAGGGAAACCTACATATACAGAGATACTCAAGTATACAAGGAGATTGGAATATTTTTCTCACCATGATAACTTCCTTCCCCTCTTTTGTTGCTTTCCCCCATGATTTACTTTGTTTGCATATTTTGGTGTTTCGTACTGTGGTGCCCGAATCAATTTTCTTTTGAATAATTAAGCAGGTACATGCCCTTGGAAAGTCATTTCACCCTTTATTGCCACTTAATATGATAAGGGTGAGGAACTGGGAAAAGATGTGCTTTTTTTTTTTGATTGCTTTACTATGTAAGGATTGAATGTAACATGAATGGGACTAGGAGCATGCTGTATTTAGATGTATATGGTGAATTCATCTCAGGTGACTAGAGGATGTACCCAGATAGCCAGACTAGGGAACCATTTCCTTGGCCTTTTGTGACTCAGTAGAAGTGAGCACCTTCCTTCTGGCACCTTCCTTTTTTTTTTTTTTTTTTTAGAAAGCTATTCAGAGACATTGCATTTCAGGTTCTCATTAAAATCCTGAGACTGGTGTGCTTGAGTGTAGCTGTGCTACAAAAGCAGCTCTAGGAGGATCATTATAAGGATTTGCTAATGTGCTGGCCTGGGTAGCTAAGCCACAATTTCCATTCTAGGAGCAATGCATGCTCACCACGGTAGGCCAGTGGCAAAATGTGCTTTGTTAAATTGCATTTCATTGTACTATTTTCTAGTAGTCATGTTCTTTCTTTCTCTTTTTTTTTTGGTGTGTGTGTGAATACTCTTAATTTTGAACATATTTCAGTGTCTTTGGTCACTCCAAATGACATTAAAATGTCAGCTTGCCTTCTTTGCTCATTCAATCTTCATTCTTTTGCAATTAGGATGTTGTTAGAAATGTGCATTGATTTTTAGGTAGGTGCTTTCCCTAGGACAGGACGTATTTCCACTTAAATGTTACAGAACAAACCAACACACTTTGTGTTAATGCCAAGTCATAGGCTGTTGGCAATGTTGGCCACAGCAGCTGCCTGCTGCCAGCTCTGCGGCCGGGAGATGAAATCACTGCTCTGGCTTTCCAAGGCAGAGAATTCCTTTATAAAGCAAAACTTCTGCCCAGGCAAGCTTGAGGAGAAATGGTAGGCTGAAGTGTGCACTTCGGATGTTTGAGCTGATTAATGAATACAGAAATAAAAGGAAAAGATCATGGCAATGTAGTTTTGGATTTGATGCAATTGATAGGGATATTTTCACCGTAAAGGAACTCCACCCACTGATGCAGTTGTTTTGGCATTTGGAAGAGCTTGCCATAGAATTGCCTGGCTGTGATTAAAATTCCCTCATGCCACTGTGGTTGATGTCTTCAGCCAAGTACTAAAAGAAATGCTTCCAGTTTTGGGGTTCCTCGCTAGGAGAAAACATGATGAATAGGGCAGTGGTTCATAAAAGAACATCTGATAGAACTAGCTATCGTCTCAGGGAAGGTAACAGGAGTAAAAAATCTAAATAACGATCACTGGTTAAAAGGAGTGAGTGTCTTGGAGATAAAGAGCTTTTATAGACTGTAAAAGAGATTATTGACATCCTTCAAAGCAGCCTGTGTTAATGATGCAGATCTTGAAATGTGTGGTGACTGGGATTTCAATGTGTGTTTTGATAGGAATTCTGTGATCACTCATCAAAAGCTTCAAACCTGTTGCTTTTTAAAGGATGTTTTCTTTACTATCTGAATCAAATATGTCAGCTCTGCAATCTGTGTTAAGTTAATTGAAATGCAGTGAGAGTGTAAAATCTGAACCAAGCATGAGGTTGGCAAACTTTGTTCATCCTTTTATATGAACAGAGCTCTAAAAGTAACCGCTTAGAATTATTGATAAAATTATGTGATTCTCCATCCTTCCTTGGAAAGGAAGGATTTGGGCCAGATGGAGTCTGAAGGAACAATTTGAAATATACCATGCCATATCTGATTGGAATAAGTGATGAATAGCAGGTCTCGAGGAACGCCTCATTACAGTATTACTGTACTTACTTTCCAGTGTCTGGAGATGGATTTTATCTCACTAGAGTAAAATTCTAGAAGTGGCATGTCCAAAATACCCCAAGGTAGGTTTTGCTGTTTCCCTTTTCCTCATAAACTGTTATTTAATTTTATGTGATTGAATTTGGTGACATTTAGTGCACATTAAAGGGAAGAATTTATAACTCTAGCTAAAGCGAAGAGTAATTCAGGCTTGTTCTTTGTGAGCTTTCCTTGCTATTCTGCCAAATCCAAGTGCACCTCTGCGTGTTAGAAACCAGTGCCATGCCATGCCTGAGCTTCTTTCCTTAAGGTGAAACAATACCTTCAGAGACTGTCAACAAGGGGAAAAAAAACCATGAATTTATGAGGGCAGTTGAATCACAGAGTGAGGGGTTGAAGGCACTCTTTTCCCTTAGCTGCACCTTCTCTGTCCCTTTGGTTCCCATTGTAGTGTCCTCTCAATGGCTTTAACTTAAACTGAGCCCTGGAAGCATCCTAGGGGTGGTTCAGCACCACAGAGATCCATCAGGCCTCAGTACCCACGCTCAGCTGACGGGAAATGGGATAAGACAGGCTCTAAAAACCCCCATCATTTGCCATCAGAATATCTCCCCACTTCCCAGTGGTGTGAAGTTTTTAGGGTGTTTAGGAATGGAACATTGCACAAAGGGGCTGTATTGTTCGGTACCCAACAGTGTACCCTTCCTGGGTCTAATATTTCATTTAAAAGCAATTTGCCTGAATAAAATAAAATATGCATGATGGGTGAACACAGATGAGCTCTGTTAATGTATTCTAATTAACTTGCTAAAAATATTTTAAAATCTTAATAAGCTTAAAGAGAATATCTGATGATCAGATGCAATGTTAATGAGCATGGTATAAAAACATAAGAAGGTAAAGTGGAGAGCTGATTGGCAGTTGCAGCGTGGTCTGGACAGCTAATGTTTTTCTTGGGCAAAAGAAGGCTCTTTAGGTTAAATTTTAGCTTTTGTCTCAGTAGCTAATTTTTTGACGTCTTTTTCTAGAAAGCATAATGAACGAAACTAAAAAAAAAATAATTACCTGTTTGATTTGGGGTGAAGCGGGGATTTTATTACTTAATTATGCCTTAGAAAAACATGCTAAGGACATTTATAATAAAGTATCTGTGTTCTTTGTGTGTGGGAGAATGGCTCTTTTCCCTTTATATCAGCCATAAATCTCAGATTGTAGTTCTTGTTCTCTCCAGGCTATTAGGTTTCTGTAGCCTGTATTTCATTCCTTAGCACCTATTGTTGCTTGGCAACAGCACCCGATTTACATGAACCCAGCCCTGAATGAACAGTTACCTGGAACCTTTCTTCTCAGAAACCCCGAGAAACGTAGCAGCTCTCCCATTCAGCACGACTATTATTAGCAAATATTAATTGCTTCCCTCTACTCATCTTTCTGTAGCCTTTATTTTTTAGTTAAAGAGGGAAAAAAACCTCCATTCTCTGTTTAGTTCCAGTCTGCCAGAGGTCACAAAATTCATTTATAAATAATCCACTCAGAAAGCAGGAGGTTTATTAATAACGGAGGAGTTTAGCAGTGTTCAGACCTCAGCTGGTGGAAGCGGTCCCCGGTGCTGCCTGTGCTGTTGGTACGGGGGAAGGAGGCTCAGAGCAGCAAAGGGACCCAGCAGAGTCACGTATGGAGGATCAGCGTTGTTCTTTTCTTTTTCCTGTTAGTAAGCTCTTCTAGGGAGAAAAAGGAGCAAATGTTTCCAACTCACTCTGTTTGCTTCCCTTCCCGGTGGATGTAACTTCTCTGAGCAAAATAAAACAGGTTTTCCTCAGCCTGGTGTTCTGTGAGCAGGTGTACCCTTCCTTTCAGCTTGTTTTATTCTTTCAAAGTACTTTATAACCTGTAGTTCATATATATATTGAGAAGAGTAGGAGATATTGAAAAGAAAAATCAAGAAGAAAAATTCTTCACCAGCACTTAACGCAAAATAGTCTTACAGGGCAACATTGTGAGTACCCAAATATGTAATACTTCCTCTGAAAAATCTTGTGAAGAAGAAGCCAAAATTGCTTTTTCTCTCTTCTTTTGTTTCTTACCTGGTTCATCCTTTGCAAAAAAAAAAAAAAAGAAANAAATGATGCTTGGACCTTGACTCCTTCCTGTTGTTTGCAGGCCTTTGCTTGTGTTTTTGGATAACATGCAAAGATGTAGAATATATTTGAGATCTGGTGGAGGTCTGGTTTGCAAATCTATATCTCAAGCTCTTTTTTTCTCAAAGTTTGTGGTGCTTTGTGTTTCTCTAAAAACTAAATTCCTGGCAGGATACTCTTTCCCCTCTTTCCTCAAGCGGCATTCAAGGTCAGGTCATCACACCCCGTACCTTTTAATTATATTCTGTGGCTTTAGGTAACGCTGAACTTGCAGCTGATTATTATTATATTTTCTCCTGTGGACATGTCTTGCTACTGATGCACAGTCTGTGCAGATTAACTAATGCAGAATCGAATGCATTTGTGATGTAAGTAATGAAGGGGCCTTTGTTCTATTCTTGGTTGTTCTACTGATTTTGTGCGACCTTGGGCAGCTCATTTATCTTCTTCCTTGCTTTTCCCATTTTAACCTTCAATGGGTAGTGTCATTTGTTGATTTGCCAATGTAATTTTTTATTTCCCTTAAAAGATTTGCAAGGAATATTGCTGTATGTGAGGACAAATAGTTTTTAAAAATGAGACAATGATGCTTTTGTGATTCTAAATAGAAGCAAGCACTGCACACTGTTGCATGGTCTGTGAAGCCACATGGTGATTACCCACTTCAGAGTTGGGGTAGGCATGGGAATGTCTATATTTTTCTCAGGTTCAAGCATGAATTTCTCACGTACTGGAATATTTTGAGGAAATGATGAGCTGTGCTGCAATACTAGCAACAGTGCCCTGAACAAAAAAAATAGTTTTTAGCTAGTAGAAAACGTGCAAGGTAGCAGTGACTTTATTTATTATTTAACCAATTACTGGGAATGTCGAGCATGGTCCCGACTTTGGCTGAATGTCTCACCTCTAGTTTAAGGAACAGAGCAGTAAGAATTGTAAGTTTGCATTTCCAGTGTTCCCGTGGGTGCATGCATGGTTCAGCGCTGAGTTCTCCCAGTTCCAGGGCTTCCTGCCACGGAGACCACAGGACACCTGACCTCTTTCCATGGTACTCCACACAGCATGTGTTCCAGGGCTGCAGACCTTTAAAGCCTGCATATTCTCCCAGGAAACCTGGTCAATTTCTGGCTAGATGTTCTCTGTGATGAATCAGAAGTTTTTCACAGAATGGCTCAAGCTGGAACTGGGTGATCTTTAAAGGTCCCTTCCAACCCAACCCATTCTATGATTGGAAAGGACCTCTGAAGGTCACCTACTCCAACCACTGCTCCAGCAGGGTCACCCAGTGCAGGGTGCCCAGGCCCACATCCAGGCGGCTTTTGGAGATCTCCAAGAAGATTCTACAGCCTCTCTGCACAACCAGTTTTATACACTGTCACCTTTCTGCTAAATATTGGGATAAATAAGCTGACTACATGCAGCATCATATAATTCTGGGGTAGATGTTTTTAATCCTCTTACTGACTCTTCTCTTTTTTGATCTTGGTTTTAGTGGTGAAGGCATTTCTGCAAGGTATTGGTAGTGTACCAGTGGCTCTAAGCATCAGGGGTTTGTGGTCTTAGGAATAAGCCTTTTAACGAGTAGCAGAACGTAATATACTTAGCTTATCAAAAAGAAAGACAAGATGCAATTTAATTGTGGTCTATAAGTGCCAAGACACAACGAGGAAACCCAATTCTGTAGTAACCTTCTAATTGGAAGGCTGAAGCCACAAAGATCAGCCAACAAGAAGCTTAACAATCTAAATGATGGGAAAAGTGCAAATATTCAACTTTAAAGGTCATTAAACATGAAAACAGCTAGTATTCACAGTAAGTTCTCTGTCGCTTTGAGTCTTGCATCTGAGGCTCTCTGTCCTCTTTGGTTTATTGTCCTTCAGCAAATACAGCGTTGGGTTGGATGGTGGGATCATTGTGTTTAAAATTAAGTGACCTCTTTCAAGCAGATGGTCTGTTCTGACTTTTAACATTTTTGGAGCTCTCCATAGGTAGGTTTTTAAATAGCTGAATGTAATGGCTAGATTTCAAGTACCCAGTTTGGGTCTCCTCTAAGTTCTACTTCAGGACATTTTTTGAGAATCTGTTAATTTGTCACATTGGTTCCCAGTTTCATGTTTCTCTGCTGAAGGATAAGAATTCTGAAGCGGGAAGTGGATGTAGAGCAATTGTCAAGAGTCTGTGAATAATTGTGGAAGTATGGGATAAATCAAAGCAGGTAACACTTTGTTATGCTAAGCCTTTAATTGAAGCCTTGACTACTTTGTGGATGTTTGGACAACTGCTGAACAGTTTTTCTGGTGATTTGTATTTTCCCCAATGTACATGGTTTTTAAGTTTCACAGTTCTTGTCATATTCAGACATTGTGAAGAAAAAAAAAGATATAAATTGAATGGCAAAAAAAAAAAAATGCTGATGTGAACAAATTCTCTTGGTGAGTGACTGTGTTTAACATAATCATAGAATGGGTTGGATTGGAAAGGACCTTAAAGCCCATCCAGTTCTAACCTCTGCCATGGGCAGGGACACCTCCCACCAGACCAGGTTTTCCTAAGCCCCATCCAACCTAACCTTGAGCACCTCCAGGGATGGGGCACCCACAGCTCTGGGCAGCCTGTGCCAGGGCCTCACCACCCTCTGAGTAAAGAATTTCCTCCTCACATCTAACATAAATCTCCCCTCTTTTAGTTCAGGGCCATTCCCCTTGTCCTGTCACTATCAGACTGTGTAAATGTTGGTCTCCATCTTATTTGTAATTGTCCTTTAAATGCCGAAGGACTGCAATGAGGTCTCCCTGGAGCCTTCTCTTCTCCAAGCTGAGCAAACCCAACTCCCTCAACCTTCCTTTGTAGGAGCGGTGCTCCAGTCCCCTGATCATATTCATGGCCATTCTCACTAATTCGTGGCAACTTTATTTTTTTTTTCTGAAAGGAATTAATTCAGAACCAAGAATTTTTATAAGTCAGAGGGATAGCAAGGGTTTATTAAATTGCTTCAAGTAATGTCTTCAGGAGAAGACTTTCCCTCAAGTACATTTTCAGATTTGACCAAGTACATTTTAAGTGTTTCTTCTTATTTGCCTTCCCTCTCTTTCCTTAAAAGCATTCACAGAAAAGTTTTTCCAAATTATTCACTCTATATCCATGAAGATTTCAGATTTAAATCTGCTGCTTTTTTTTTTTTTTTTAACTTCTTACTGTAAACTCTATTGCTGAGTTGTGTACTTTTTTTATACGTTACCATTGGAATTTAGCCCAGGCTTCATCAAAATATTCTGTCAAATAGAGATCCGTGTCCCAAAAAAAAAAAAAAAAAAAATCACAGTGAATTGATAAGCAATTGCAGCTCTGCAGCACTTCTACAAGAAGTGCAAATATTCCAGAGGTCTCGTTGTGAACTTGTCGATGTATATGCTATAGCACTGTTATGACTATTGATCAACTTGTTCCCAAATAAGTCTTTAACATTCATGAGCCAAAGTTTTCCTTGCTGCATAATGCTGCAGAAGTCAATGAAGCTGAATTGTCAGTGGGGTTGTATCTTATTTTTTTTTGTTTGTTTGTTTCCTATAGCACGTCTTAGACTGTGTGTTTTTGGGGTAATCTGCAGTAATGTATTAAAAGAAAATGTAATGTTGAAAGAGAATTTGTGGACACATTTTTCTATTTTTATGTTCCTGAAGCCCTCTAGAATGGGGAAGACGTTGAGTCCGTGTTACTTGTATGCTCATATCTGACATGAGGTGGGTTAAGAGGGATTTCAGAGTTAGGTGATTTGGTGCCTTTAAGCTTTGGGTTGTGACATACTAAGTTTGTCTTTATTGAAGCAGAATCTTGGAAAAGCTAAATTTGGCATCCTCATAAAGAATGATTTCTGCTATTAGAAGTCAACATTGTCACCTGAGAGCATAAAAGGTGACCTCGACAAGCAGTTGCATATGAGTCTTGGATATGGATGCCGTTTCCACTCTGTTTTACTTAGGCATGTGCACATCTACTCATTTTAGTGGTGTTATTCTTGTCTTGCAGAAGTGAGCAAGAAGAATCATGCCTGTTCTCCCCTACATCATTGTAGAGACTTTATCTATGTAAGCAGCATAAATGTTGAGAATATTAGCCATATTTGTCATTGTTTCAGAGAAAATCTTGGCTTTTCTTCCCCTGTTGAATTACAGCTGGTTTGATAAGAGCTGTAGCCTTATAGGCTGACGATCAATTCTATCCTTAAAGGTTGTTTTTCTTCCCCAGACACTGCATTTAAAAAACAAAAAATAAATTCCATGTCTGGAAAATTTCTGACATACATTTGAGCAATTGGAGCCCTCAATGAAATTAAAGCCCACTATGAAATACGAACATTTCTGTGCTTATAAGTAAGGAAGTGGTCAATCTATATGGCAAATAGGGCTTGCTTTTCTCTATTATAAATTAACTGACACTTCAAAGTAGAAGGGTTGTCTTTTAAAAAATAGATTTTGAATAGCTTTTATGAATTACTGTCTTCTTTTTAGTGCTGTAAAGATGGCTGAATTTGTTTTATTATTTGCCTTCCAGCTTGTAGTTTATTCACTCAAGCAGTTGCATTGTCTGAAAATTTAAACACAAAAAACCAAAAAAAAAATAGTTTGTGTTTAGGCTACTTTTGCCTCAATCAGGTAGATATTGTCTATTGTGCTAAAGACCATTTGTGGCTGTCTTTTTTTTTCCTCCCTCTGTTTTGAAATACTCGGAGATGTCAGAAGTAATGTAGCATAATGAGGTAGAGAAGCAAGTGCCTTTGACCCAATCCTAGAAGTCACAGGGATGTAAAGAACGCTCTGTAGCTCACATATTTCCCTATTTAAAAGGGTATAGACAAGGAAAACTTCCTACCATAGCAGGTGCTTATTTTCACTGTCTTTATTTGCAGAAGAATGGTTAGAATGAGTTTTTGAAGAGTTAATATGCAAGGAGAGAGATTTTGGAACATTTGTTTTATAAATGAGACAAAATAATGATGTATTCTTGTTTTGTTTTTCTGAATAAAAAGCTAGAAAATATATTTTTTAAAAATTATAGTGTTTGGAGTTAATCAGAGAAATAAAGGAGGGGCTGACACTTTTCTTGTTGCTTGCAAATTGTAAATTGCAGTTATTTGCAATCATGCTTATAGCTGGCGTGGGTTCGTGTGCGCAATCAGCTGCTTTTTGAATGCATGTCTATTGTTCTGTTTTATTTATGGATTCATTTGTGATGAGAAAGACATTATGAAGTTGTTTGGATGAAGCCTTGGAAATGTCTTTTAGGAGTTTTGAATGTCAGCAAGTGCCGGGAGTTTGGGGTACAAACCAGAGCCGTGCATAGCAATGGAAATTTAGATGGAAAAGCTGTAGAGTTCTCATCCTCAGATTCTGCTTCGTGACTCTGTGCATGAGATATCAAAATGTGGGCATGTCGTTACTGTCCAGTTGAGATACAGCCAGACCCCAAATCCCTGAGGTTGGAGTCTTCCCATTGATGTCAACGTTTGGACCCTCTGGCAGTCTGATCTGCCCCTGTTCCTGATGGATTGGGAGCGTCAATTTCTGCTTCCATTCTCCTTGGTGCTCCTCATCAGTACTAACCTTCTGGCTGAATTTGTTTGTGTGATTATTTTTCTAAATAGATATGGTTATGTGCCATGACTTTTACAGGGGATGTTGGGCTGCTCAGGAGAGGCTCTGCCTCTGTTACTTACTGGTTCCCATTTCACTTGCTGAGTCCATTTGGGCAACACTCTTCGAGTTTGCCCTTTCTAGAACTTTAGTTCCACCCCACCTTCTGTTTTTTGTCTTACTCTACTTAAACTGCTTGTTTTTCTGGGAAGGCATCATTCTGTGTTTGTAAATATGGAGCCATACAAGTCTTTCTGGGACCACTGAAACTGCTGTAATAAAAATAACAGTAATTTCTCTGTCATGACAGATATTTTTTTCCATTTTGTGCCTTTCAATGAAAGCAATATTTTGACTGAAAACAAGAGCCAGAAGATGAACTTTAACATCATCCAATTCTTCTTGCTGGGTGTCTGAAAGACAGACTGGGGCTTACTGTGTGAACAGTAACACGTTCAGAGTGGGCTGGCTTCTCACTCTTGTTTAGGGGAGTACCTTGTACTCCATCTTGCTGTGTAAGTGAACTTCTTTACTTCTCTCTTCTCCCCACTGCTCTCCCCCCAGCCATGGCTATTACTGTTTTAACTGAATTGCATTAAACCAGTCACCACGTTCCACAGCAGATAATAATCTGTGGAAGTGAGGCATTGACAGCATGGTGCCATGTGTAGCTGTGAACACTTTCTACACAGGGTTAAAATTCTGTATTGGCTCTCTAAAAAATCATAAAATTTTAAGCAGGAAGGAAATAAACAGGTTGGTTAGGTACTACGCAGGGAGCTTTTAATTAAAAGATGTTTAAACCGATTCTCTCAACTGTCAAAGAATTGAATTCCTGAATTATGTTCGCTACAGTTGTTTGTTGTGTTGTTTTTTTTGTTTTGTTTTTGGTAACACTGTATTTAAGTTCTTTCTGTGCACTGCTGTAGGGGATAGATGGGAGCTCCTGACAGATTCACCCACAGCTGCCTGAGAACACCGCTGGTGATGGATGAGTGATGTCTTTGTTAATGCCCCTGTATACATAAATGATGGGCTTTATTTATTTATAAGACGTATCCAATTACGCATCTTAGAGCAAATGTCCACTGTTCAGTAAAGCACACGATATTGGCGTTAAAAAAGCAATCCCTGAAATCAGTGATCAATGCATTTTCCACAGTCCCAGGAGGAGAGATTGAAATAAGAGAGAAATCTAAAATTCAGCAAATTTAGCTCAGTTCTTTTGGGACTTGCTCTTTGTTTGCAGTAAGTGGTTGGATGTCAACCATGGAAGCTGTTGTCTCTGCTCTGGCCATACGCAGAGCTGCTGCTGGGAATGCAGGGCACTGAGCTCACTGAGATCACTCTGCCTCCCACCAGTACAGTGGGTCAGATTCTGTTGTCAGATAGTGATGGCTAAGGTTCACGAGGCTGGTACCTGCTGGGATGTGTTTACATGAAGCAAACCATCCTAGCTATTCAAAGTTGAGGAAAATTAATGGTTTTGCCCTTCATGTAGCTTCAGCACAGAACATGCTTTTCTTTGCATCTATGTGTGTTTGTACTCATAAGCTGATCCAACTTAGCGCTTGGGGTGTCCAACCAACAGCTGAAATTTCACTGTGTAATCTACATCAGTTTCTTTTATCAAGTAGGTTCTCTGTACAGAGAAATAATTCTTCGTTTTTGGCTACAAAAGATTTAGTCAGGATTAAGATAGGTGTGTTAAGATCAGTGTGTTAAACACCTTTAGATTTAAGTCTGTTTCCCCTCATGTTAGATACTGTCTTCAACTAAAGGTAGGGTAAATGCCAGCTTATGGATGGTTTCTGAAGAATGGCTCGTACGCTGTAATTTCACCCCTACTTTTCTTGTGGTAATGTATTTATATTGAAATGTCCCAAGCTACAGTTATGGCATAAATTTACAACACAAGGAAAACCTGAATCATAGAATGGTTCAGGTTGGAAGGGACCTTAGAGATCATCTTGTTCCAACCCCCCTGCCATGGGCAAGGACACTGCTCACTAGACCAGGTTGCCCAAAGCCCCATCCAGCCTGGCTTTGAATACTTCCAGGGAGGGGGCATCCACGAATCTTCCAACCTACTGACAAGTAGAAGTCTCCTGTCCAGCCCTTGATTCCTAATGCAAAATTGTTTTCTGTTACAGCGGCACTGAAGTAGCTAGAAGGCACCCATCAGCCCTACCTGCCCTATCAGTCACTGCGCCAACGAAAGGATGCAGAATCTCCTGACAGAGCCTTGAGACATTTTGGAAAGCTGTGTAGCAGCATCCCTAAGACAGATTACTGGGATGCAGGTAGAAGTGCAAGAAATAGTTGAGCTAAGATACGCTTGTGGTTTTCATAGAATCGCTGAGGTTGGAAAAGTCCTCTAAGATCATCTAGTCCAACTGTCCACCTACCACCAATATTGCCCACTACAGTGGGCACAGGAGTGGTTTCTGCCTGGCTTTGCCACTTCTTTCTTGTGCACCATTCTTTCCTGATGGTGATAGCCCAGCGGCTTATTAAACCCCCTTGCAGAAGCAGGGGGGAGTAAGCACGCCTTATTCCTTGCTTTTAGTTGCTGTGAAGTGTAGCAAACGTACTTGTTTCTAATTCTGTCCTGCTGGCTGTCTTTGAAATGTAGTGTTTTCGTGCTGGATATGATACTTCTGCAAGAATTTATATTTGAAGCAAGGTTTAGCAAGACAGAGTTGCAAGTACTAGGCAAATCATTTAGAGTTCAGTTTGGTTTCTAGGAACAGAGGCTTACTAGTTATTTTTCACTGGTTTCTGTGCTATTATGTTGTTGTGATAATCTTGGCAGGGATCTGTCACTCTGTGTTGGTATAATTGAAACTTGTTTTCCCTGAGGAATCACTCTGCTGTTTGTTTTATTTGTTTACTGACATTGACAGAGATCCTAATGGCTTTTAAAACCCAATTTGTGCATCACTGAATATCCTCCGAAGAGGAAAATAAAATTAAATTTATCAGCAAAATAGGGTCCTCTGTGCAGTGCTGTAGCTGGGTCTTAGGCTCCACCTGAGCACCTAGCTATGGGTCAAGAAATGTCACGAGGAGCCTTTGGTGAAATGCATCTTCTTTGTTTCTGATTCCATCTTCAGGGATTTTGTCCTTAAGGTACTAGAAAGGATAAATGACAAGTTGTTTAGGGCCTCAGTATAAATTGGCCAAGTCTGCTTTGTGTGAAATAAGTTATTTTTCAGCTTTTGTTAAAAATGAAGTTAAGATAACAAAATAATATCACAGTAAAATTCCTCTTTCAGGAGGATATACGTGCTGATATTACTGTGACAGATGGTATTACTGTGATGCTGTTATTGTGATAGATTAGGGTAATTAAGTGTGTAGATTTCTCTTTAAAATGTAAGATATTGAAGTATTTATGCATTTATTTTGTTCTAAATCTTTAAAGAATTTCAGTGAGATATTTGGACTACTGATGCTTATGGTACCTTCCTGAATTGAGGTTGTAGATAGATGTATGGCTTGCAGGATGTCATGCTTCCGAAGATCATGTACACAAATAAATAATGAAGCACTGGATAGAAATTCAGGAACATGATGAGGAAGGGTAGATTTCTTAAAGACTGGAGAATGTGCAGGGCAATATTTCTAATACTCCCAAATCTATGATTTTTAATTAGATAAAGATTCATGTAATTTTTAATTTTATTGAATTGTCTTAGACTGTCTCTGATTGCCTTTTGACACACTTCCTTGTCATTCAGGCATATAGGGATGCTATATCAGTGAACTCTGATTGTGAACGTCACGGGAAGATAAGTTTGGAAAATACTGCTGGTTTTAAAGGTTACCTGTCAGTTTTTATATATGCAGCTATGAGCCAAACCAATCTGACCTCAAACCAGAGCTGCAGTGTAATAACACTTCCTTATTGAATATCTCCTTTGCAAATCTCCCAGACTTTGATAGCACTATAATAATAATAGGTGTGCAAAATTTATTTGCCTCTTCTAAGGAAGTGTTCCAATGTGCCTTGGAAAGGTGGATAGTTACTCTTATCTTCTTTTATACAGAAGGTAAATTAGAGATAGAGAGAGAGAGCCCAGACCATCTGACTCCCACCTCCTTGTTCTCATTGCTTGCTTCAGTAGTGCAAATCTTGACAATATGCACTTTTAGTCTGATCTGTAGGTTCTTTTGCATTGCAGTGCCCAAAACAAGGATTTTGGCTACTGGTGGAGCGTCTCACAATAAAAAGATATTACAGGTAAGCAGAAAATTAAATCCATTGAACTGAACACATGGTTATATCTGCATTTTGATTTTGCTGTACAGAGTCCAAATTGCTGCAGCCACACAGGAAGGTGTGGGTGTGGGATTATGAATCTGCTTCAGGTCTTTGGGATTTTTCCTCAGGTTTAATATGGAAAGTATTAGCCCAATGCTAATTGTATATCAAGCCTTGAATTTATTTAGTTTTGTTTTTTTTTTTTACACTTAACTAGCTTTATGAATGTGTGTCTGAAACACTGGTGATTCCCAAGTCTCATCGCTCATGTCAAATCAATCAGCAAAGAAACCAAGAAGAGACTTGATAAAATGCCTGAGATATATATAGTTTTTGTCATTAAAGCCAGTGTTGGATGTTAGACTGAAACTGGAGAGGGATTATCCTGCTGCTGAACACTCAGAAGCCCAAACCAAACCGCAGAAGTGAAACCACTCTAAGTCCTGTCCCTGTTATTTTGAGCATGTTACTTACTAGCATTGTGCCACATATTAGCAGAGAGCCTTTGCTTCTGTGTAGTCTCTCCTCCCTCTTCCCACCTTTCTCATCTGCTGCTGTTCCTGCACATCTAACACTGGTTAAGATCCTTTGTCCCAAGAAAATGTCCTGAGAGCAGAGCACTATGTGCTCTCTGTTTTCACATTTTCACACGTTGGCCCTGGCCTGAAGGAGCCCTCCCAAGTGAGGGGAATGTTGCTTAATCTCTGTGTCCTGTTTAATTGGAGATGGGCATCTTACCAAAGCACCTGCTTTAGCCTTGGGCTGAGTCCTGGCACACGAGTTAGTCAACACAGGGTGAACTGCACTCTGTAGATGCCAATCCATTTCCATCAGCTATAGAAAGTCATGAGGCCAACATCAGCTATGCACAATATTCCTTGACAATGACAATTGTTCAAAGTGAACGTGACCTGATCTGCAAAACGTGAGTTGGAATAAATGGAGGTCGAAAAGCAAAGGGCTCACTTTCTCCTAAGTCATCTAAAACATGTTTTTAGAAACACAGGATGTAAAGCTGACTGGGACACAACAGATTTGGCATGTTTTGCCTTTAGATGTCATTTCCCTTCATCTGCTTTGGTTATTTTGCTCAGAAAGTTGATGTTGGAAAATTAATTGGTAGGTTAATTCCTTGAAATATTGGTCCCTACTGAAATAGTTGTACTAAGGGTGTGTCAAGAAAGAGATCAAATTAATAGATATTTGTTTTTAAAGCAGTATTTAGGTACTAGGGGGATCTCCTTGCTGTGGAATGAGAGCTGAGAACTGCATGTTTTGTAACATGTAATTTTGAAACACCGCTGTAAATTTGTGGTCATGAGAGTGATTGCTGTGCTGGTTGCTCTTCAACTGTAACAATAGAGCTGCTTTTAGAACTCATTAGAAATGTCTTAAAATAATATGATCAATACAGTGTCGTCCACTTAATTCAATCACTGGTTAATTGGATCCTCCTTTTTAATTTAATCAAAACCTCAGAAACCATATCAGTTGCATGAAGAATAACAGCTTCCACCCTTATCGTGGTCAATTTTGGATAATTTGTTCCAGGGCTATAAAAGAGTATCATTTAATTAATCAACATTCCGTAACTCCTATATTTTACATAGCAAAGGAAGGAACTTAGGAAAATGTATTTTAAAAAAATATAGCTGTAACAGAGCAGCTTTCTCCACTGTTCTGGTAAGCTTTTTATAACATACGTGGTGCTTGATTAATGACCACATGAAACACAGTGAAATATCTTTAACAGTAAAACCTTTAACAGTTTCTTTTAAAATTATTCATGAGAGAGATCATGGTTTCAAGTAACGTGCTAAATATATGAACTCTGAATAATTTTAATTTGATAATCATGTGGCACAAAAGATAGTTATTATTTGTAGTGTTACAACACTTATTAGCATTCAGCATGGAGTAGAGCTGCATTGTATAAGGCTCTGCAGAGGTGCAAAACAAAAGATCTCTGTTGTCCAAAGGGATTTACAATTTCAAGCACTTGACAAGGAATACCTCTTTGAGAAGAAGAGGTAAAGAAACCGATGGGGAATGTGGTGAAACCATACAGTATGGGCTGGTGGAATGGGCAGTGGAACCCAGCACTCTGTGACCTCATTTCCAGAGGGCTTTTTAATGGGTGCCATAATTAATTTTCCATTTGTCCTCTAGCACTGAAGCTCACGTATAGCTTGATTCTTGGTTGCTAACACAAGTTAGGTGATACTGACGCTGCAGTACTAACAGAAGAGAGTGTATGAAGTGTATAAGCTCAGGCTTTTATTGGATTCTAATTAGTAACTAGTTGTTTTTGTTCAAAATTTACCAAAATTGGTGATTTTCTAAAAATTTTTATTTATAGATATTTCCCAAACTTTCAGAGAAAGAGACAAAATCCTTTAGAAATGTCACGTATTATTTTTACTATAGCATATATGAATTGGATTCCTTAGTCTTCTTCCATGAAGCCCTAGGGCCCATAGCTAGCAGGGCTGTGAATCCATGGACTGGAATTTGCAGGTCACAAATCTGAATGGCTTGGATTTGTGGGCACTGACTTTTTTTTAGATTCTTATAAACGGATGTAAATCAGTTGACAGACTGTTTCCTTTGGTAAAAGTAATAAGAAAAATCACAAGTTCTGAACTGCTACCTGCTTCTCGTGTGGCCTGAGGGACACACGCAGTGCTTGAGGTGATGAAACTAAAATGTCTTTTTAATTTGGAATGAATCTGTTGACAATATTTCCAGAAAAGCGTTCTTGAATTTCCTGTGTCTCTATCCAAATTTGTCTTCATTTTCCCTCTTCAGTATCTATTTTCTTAAACCCACACTGTGGGGAAGTGCACGTATACTCAATAGATGCGAGATGCCTGGTGTCAGTTTCAGTGCAGTGGGTGGAATGGTGCATGGTGGAATGACTTTAGTATCTTTTAGATGTCATAACAGATTCTTTGCCTGTATTATTTTCTTTGTATTGCCAAACTAAGCTGAGAACACGCAGTCTTGCTTTGTGTTCATAGCTAAGGATCCCTCAAACACAGGAAAACTGGTATGTGTAAAGCCTATGAAGCCAGATCCTGAGTCATTCTTCCTGCTAACTCTAATACGATGGGAATGCCGGAGACCAAGACAACAGGTTTAGCAGGCTGTAGCTTTTATTCTGTTGAAGCTGAGAACTGGGGAGCTGTGACTGATTCCTCTCTCCTTCCTTTTCACTTAGCTCAGCCATAAATGTGACAGAGGAAAACGGGCATCAGCTGTGGGCTCCTGAGTGGATGTGTCTGCCTTGTAAGCCTTTGGCACAGGCACGTTGTGTGGGCTTGTGAGGGAGACGATGCTTGAAGTCAGAGTCCTCTGAACTCACAATAAAGAGATCTAGAGAGAAATAGGACTTCATCTCCTGGCTGCAGTTGCATCTCTAGGTCAGATTTACCCATACCCTGTTGTGTCACACGTTCAGGACTCACTGCTGCCTGCAGTGCTTCTTTTCATGGGTACCAAAACGCTCAGCGGGAGTGTACACTAGTTGTTTGTTTTCCTGAGCAGCAATAGGGGATTGTTTATGCCTCGTCTTTCATGGACATGCATAACTGCTGCTTTGATACTTCCCAGGTGCTGTCTGATGTGTTCAACGCGCCGGTGTACACCATCGATACAGCCAACTCTGCTTGTTTGGGAAGTGCTTACAGAGCAATTCATGGTAAGACTGTAAGGGGATACTTCTGAGTGGTCTGGGCATTTAATTTCAGTTGGTTAATACTTGGGATTAACGTTACTGAAAATGAGGGGAGAAGAAAGCTGTGTGGATCTGACTGGAAGGTCACTGAGGTCAAAACAGAGGGGTTTGCTTTAACACACTTGGATCAGGCCCAAGAATAACATTTACATTATAATTCAAGTCTGGTGGCTGCTTCTCAAACAGGGGATAGGGCCTGAAAACTGCTGAGATTGACAGGGTAGGGTCTGGGAGCTGAACGTGTTAAGTTGCCACCTGCATGTGCCTCTTTTCTGAGGAAGAATACAACTATCTGCAGGTGTCAGCGTGCCCCACTGCCATGGCTTGTGGGCTGGGCTGTAAACTGGGTTCCTGAAATGGTCAAACCAAGCAAAAGATCAATCCTAGTGAGTAAGATCTAAGAGGGCAGGGACAACCGGTCCAGTAATACTGCTGGCCAAGTAAATGCTGCTAAACTACATTTATCTTTCAGCTTTTAAATGTCAAGGCGTACGATATACAAGCGTACTGGGCTTCACGCTCAAGCTGTGTGCACTCTGTCTTGTAGAAACGTAAATCCTAGGATACTTTTAGGTTCCCCAGTCATTCTGTTCGTTCTACTACATCACTCACTGCAACGCAATAGTCCAGGTCCCAGATTTAAAGGGTTAATGAACTTGTATTTAGTAATGCATGCAGTTCTATGCTTAGGACAGGACCTCATCCATTTAAGAGTTTGATCCCAGGCAGGACATTTTATTAAAGTATTTTTAAAAATCAGTTTCTTCTAACACCTTACTGCTAAACAAGCTGGGGGACGAGGATCAAATTCTGAAGTCCCTGTCTAGGCAAACTTTTCTTAGCCTCAGTTTTTCTGATTAGAAGCTTTAGGGTTTGGCCCATAAGAAATGGATAGCTCCTGTGCAGGTTCCTGTAAGATCCATGCCATTGCATACAGCATGGAAAAGATAACAGCCATCAGGACAAATCAGCCAAGCTGTAATTTTAGAAGCAAATTCTGCTGTCACATTACAGCATCTGACGACTACACGCTCTCTTGCATTTGAAAGCAGCGCAGCCAAAAGTTTGAGTCAGTGTGTTTAGCACACACAGCGTGCTCTCTGCTTTCCTTCCAGAAGAGTTGCAAGGATTCTGTCAGGAAACGTGTGGCAGGACAGTGGAAAAAGTACTGTTAGGTTATTAGTGTTTGAAGCTGCAATGGGACTGTTTTTGCACCTTGGAGGCCAAATCTCCAAACTCTGTACTCAAACTGCCTATTGCTTCAGCAGCCACCAGAAGCTTTCCAGTGCATAATCACAGAATCATAGAATCATGAAGGCTGGTAAAGACCTCTAAGATCATCAGATCATCTAGTCCAACCATCAACCCATCCCCACCATGCCCTCTAAACCGTGTCCCTCAGTGCCACATCTCCACGTTTCTTCAACGCCTCAAGGGACGGTGACTCCACCACCTCCCTGGGCAGCCTGTGCCAGTGCCTGACTGCTCTGAGAAGGAATTTTTCCTAAAAGCCAACCTGAAATGCTACAGGCAAACTCTTTGTCCACGAATACAAGTGAAATGCAGAGCCATCATTAAAGTTTTTGCAGTTATTTCATATGTATGGAACTGCAAATTCCCTTTCCCCATTTGGCATGTGAAATCTTGAGGCTTGGTTGACAGAGCGTTTGAGGGAAGATTTCAGATGCCATGCTGTCACAGGGACTCCTTAGCTCCGGTGCTCTGCCAGCCAAGCCCCAGGGGCATGCTCTGTGTGTTTCCAAATGGTGTTTTTGATTGATGCATTCAGCTGACTCACTTTTGGCTAGGTAAAGGAATTGAGTGAAAGCAAAGACTTGCTAATATAAATGCAATATTGATGACAACAGCTCCCTAATAATATTGGAGTGTGTATATCTGGGTGCAAGTACAAGTTTCCCCAGTTTGCCTGAGGTTCTTAAAGTTGTTACAAGGAACTCCTGAAATGCTGTGATTCACCTGCAAAGCAAAATGCTGTGGTAGTAGGACTCTGCTATTATTCTTCTTCCTTATATTTCAATATATTTAATGATTTGTAGCATGCTTTCTTGACACTCTTTTCACTTCCTTTTTAGTTTAGTCACATTTTGTCCTTGAATCTCCTGCTTGCACATATTTCCACTGCTGTTTACTGTATTGTTGTAACCATAAATAATTACTGATATTGTTGAGTAGCGTTTCTGCTGCCTGCCTATTCTCCAGGGTGCGAATTGAGTGATTGGCAAAAACTCAATCACAGAGTCCCCACTTCCCAGGCTAGTGCATCGGAATGTAAGATTTTTCGCCGTTTATCCTTCAATCCTGAATGCTGACCTGACCAGGGAAGATCGATATAAGGTATTAATTTGCCAAGGAGTCAAGGCACATCCCTCATCTTGCTTTTTGCATTGATCAGGATTGTGATTCTCATTGCAGGACTTGTAGCTGAGACAAATGTGTCCTTGGCTGATGTTGTGAAATTAGCACCAGAGCCTAGATTGGCTGTTACACCAACCGCTGGGGCCGAGGAGGTGAGCAAGCTTGGGAAATGTCACTTTTCTTTTCATTTCCTGTCTGCTTCAAAATATAGGGGTAAACTAATTTTTCTAATGAAATGGATTAATCTAAGTAATATTTTGTTGCACAATTCTTATTGTAAAGATTGATTTAATCTGGGGAGATGGCTAGTGTTGTAATGATGTAGTAATCTGCATGATCGCTCCATTCAGGTCTGAGAGAGTGATATATATATATATCCTAACTAGGTGTGGTTGGAGAGCAAAATCTACTTACTGAAGGGACACAAGTAGTTATAAAACAGGTTGAATTTGGATATTGGTCAGTTTGTAACTGATAATATTTTACAAAGCGGTCTTTACTTGCTTGCAGGCAGCAGCATTGGAAAACACATGGTGATGGTGCTCTTTGGGCCTGAAACAGTGGGCAGCAATTCTGTGTCTTTTCTTGTAGCTCTCAGTTGGGACAGCTGAAAGAGGGCCAGATGGGAGAGTTCAGTAGTCACAGGTCTTCAGCAGTGTGCCCATTCTGGGAATTTCAGCATGCCTGAAGGTGATGCTTGTGCTTTATTGGGCCACATAGTTAAATCAGTCATCTGCCCGTATTCCTGCCAACGAAGGAATTGTCTTGGGCCCTCCAGTGCTACCTCTTACCTCTCACTACCGACTGCCAAAGGTCTGAGTTTACAACAGCTTCTGAAATATTATGCCAAATTCCTAGAGAACACAAGTTTAAATAACCAAAGGTGAGTCTACCTCCATCTTCAGCTGTGGAGAAACTTCTATGATATCAAGGCAGTCTTACACTCTCCCTTTATGAGATTTGGATATGCCCTAACTACAGACAACAAGGTTTTAAAGCTTTTATTTAAACTGGGAAATTAATGATCTGCCAAAACTACTAACTCCCAGCTACATATGTACTGGAGCACCAGATATCATCATGAGTAATAATAGAAATGATCGTGCTGCATTGTGCCTGCCAGCATATTATTTAATTATTAACTGAGATGGAGGAGCTCGCTAATCGAATAGAAGTCCCCTTCAGAAATATTAAGACATTGAATAATTTAAACTTGATTGATCTGATCTCATTTACTCAACCTTCCCCTCTCATCCTGAAAGATAAAATAATTAACAGCAACGGCCTGTGTCGCGTCTGATGCAGCTGGAGGCTCCTGTGGGGGCTTCAGGAGCAGCTCCCTGGTGTCTGCTTCAGCCTCACGCTGCTGCCTCGTCCCCCCCAAAATACTGGCTGCTGGAAAGCTGGCAGACTGCCTTCGGTGGGGAGCAGAGTGCTCGGAGACCTGCTTCTGACCCTCAGTGCTGCTTCAGCTATAAAGCTCAAGGGCAGGGGATACAGCTGTCACTCACAGAGGCCTTGCAAGAGCAGCCAGCACCTTGTGCCCCTGCAGGGCCCAGGAGAGCCTAGCTGGAGAGATCAGTGGGGAATTCATTTACCTCGTTCTATTTTACTGTCTGCATAAAACAGCCTGGAAGCTAAAAGAGTTAATTATCTCCCTCTCCATACTTTTCTTCTCCTTTTCCACTTGGTTGGACATGGCTCTCATAGCACATCTTTTTATTGGTTTTAAATGATGTACAGCGGTGAATTATTGCCCCAACAGATAGGAGTGAATGATAGAGAAGGTAGTGGCCAAGCAGCATGCAAAGGAATAACTGTTCCTGTGCTTCAGCTTAGCTTGCCAGCTTCATTCCATTAAAAGCAGCTTCTTGCAATTACGTATTCCACACCAATTTTTTTCTTCCTGTCTTATAATTTTACAGTTGATGGTGGATTCCCTGGCTAGTTTCATGGCTGCGAAACTGCAGAAAGCCAGAGGGGCTGTCAGTAATACAGTGTGTTAGTGCAAACAGCGCAGTAAAAATTCATAATGTGATGAGTCAGTTTGATTCTGTTTCGTACAGAGCTGCATCTCCCTGTCCCTCCAATTTCATTCTGTCGAGTTTAGAGGCTTTCACTTAAATGATGGTTCTTTTTATAAACTTCAAAGTCATCCTGAGGTTAGGTTCTGTCTCACTGAGGAGCTCTTCTGAAAGAAGCTGGCTAACCAATGTGAAATTGCCTGGACCACTTCCCTACATTTTCTGGACAGCTACAGCTAAATCTTGGCAGGGTAGAGAAAAAACAGGTCATAACACAGCAATCTGGTCTGGTTTTGTCCTTTCTTCCCAGTGTAGGTTGGAGGCAATGTGCTACATCTTTGGAAGGAGGAAAATCTCCTATAGACAGAGGTCAGATGCAACCGTTTGATGCAGCCTCTTTGGTGCCAAGGCTTATGTATGCAGTAGAACTTTCCAGGAACCAAAAATGCAAGAAGTGTTTCTTTGATTGCCAAAGGATCATTTGCAATAATAAGTGTGATTTCATAAAGGGGGAGCAGGGCACGCAAAACAGTTCTGGTTCAATTAAGCTGATGGACAGGTAAAATGAAGTCACAAGATGGGAAAACAGAGCTTGTGATGTGTGATGAGTTAGTAGTTAATGGAAACTGGGGTCCCATAAGTTGCAACTTGTCTGGCAAAAATGTGACTTCATCCTATAGCAGGCCGTCCTGCCTGGAAGAGACATTCTAAGGAGGATAAATCCCTCTCTGTGGCCGACCCTAAGCCTTTTAGCTGAAAATGATTTCACAGTATATTTGCGGAGTGTAGTGGCTCCTGCACCCTGAGCTTATTTATAACAGATCCTAAGATATTCTGGAGGTCACCACTGTGTTGATAATCTTTGGTCAGGACTCAGCCAGGCTAGCTGAAGTCAGTCATCTGTGGGTTAACCTGAAAAATTCCTTTTTTTCCTATTTTCAGAATAACAAATGTTAAGGAGTCATCTCACCTCCTTGGAGGCTTTTTGTCCCCCAAGGAAAAAGATTAATCAGAACCACTAAGCATGACAGAAATAACCAGGAGATTGTAGAGCAATAAATATATGTTAACAGACAGAAAGAATCTGTTATTGTGGCATTAGAATTCAGCTCTATTCCAGTAATCTGTTAAAATGGAGATGGTTGGCTTGTTGTTTAATTAAGCAAAAAAGCAGGAGAGGGAACATGATTATCTGGAGGTGATCACTTGTGTGTATACAAACCATGTACCTATGGCACAGTGTCGGATTTATCGTAATGCTTTGTAGGGTTTTGTAGGGAGAAGGCATGACACATATCACTACCTCTGGATGTGTAATTTTTGATTGTGTTATTGAGGTGTATTCATTCTGCAAAAACTCAAGAGGGAAAAATGTGGACCTAACAGGTTTTCTTGACTTTGGCGATCTGCCTTGTAAGCACATGGACTTGTAGAAGTGACCCTGTTACCCAGGAAAGTTATAATGGCATATTTATGGATTTAAAATAATGATATTTTTGTTGAGTTAGATTTTGGGGTGGGGGGAGGGGGGGCTTTCTAGAATTGGTTTAGGTTGGTAATTTAGTGCAAAGTAGATAATGATGATACAACTATGGAAATATGATAATGGGTATTGATGGACGTTTGATTAAAGTGATTTGGGCAGCCAATAATTTTTAACCTATTAAACTGTTTCAGATATGCTTACAGAATGAATATGTGAAGTAAATAAAGAGAGGATTGGGTTGGGGTTCCCTGGAGTCCTCTTTGGGGTATTTCTAGACACTGTCATATTCCTTCTGCTGGAAGCATGCTGTTTAAAAAAAAAAAAAAAAAAAGGAACAACTGCAATGAATTTGAAAATAAATATCTGTATCTCTTGATTTCTTAAGCAAATCTGATGCTGAAGTAATTTGAATTTAGTTTAAAATAAAAAAAAAAAACTTATCAAAAGTAGCAAGTGTTTGCAAGGGACTGATTAATTTTAATCTATTCAGAGTAGATTAAATGTACTTGGGTAGATTAAAATTAGATAATCATCAGCATCATCTTTGTAATTTGTAAATTTTGAATTGCTCCAATCATTGACTAACTCAGCATTGCAGGAGACAGAAGGATTAGTGAAGATTGTCACTTGCAGTAATAACGTGGAGCTGGTTTGCTTGTAGAGGACAGGAGAGACCAAGTCCCATTGTTCCAGACATTGTGTAAAGAAGTGGTAACAGCCTTGTTGAGTTCATGGGCTGTAGTACTATGGTGAGATAAAATATGAGGATGACATACTTGATTTAGATTAGAGAGCAAGGTAACATTTATTTGAACACGTTTTCCAGTGAAGGCAGGTCAAGTTATTCTCTGTTACAATGTAATCTGTATGATTACCTTTTTCTTATTTATTTGTGGGATTGTCAGAGTGTGGCCAAGCTGTCCCAGGAGTGAAGTTTAGCGTTTGTAAATGAAGCCATCAGAGTGCTGCTAATGTTGCAGAGTAGGCTATAGAGATAAGCAGGAGAAAAGGCCGTAATATAGCAAGGACAATTAAATTATGGACAATAATAAGGTTCATGTTGTGATACAAGTAATTACTTTTGTTAAATATCGTGGTCTGATATATTAGGTTTGAGGCTATGACAGAGAGGGAATTTATGTTCTTGAGTTTTTATGCATCATTGAGAGTTCTTTATTCCCTTTGGACCTCAATTAGAAAAATAAATCTATATAATTGCCTCAGGAAAAAGGCTCCTGGAATCACTTAGGAGTTGCCCGAGGTTCTGCAGAGGCAGTTCAGTCACAGCAGACATGGGGAAACATCTTTCACGAACACAGCTGTGTGTGTTCAGGCCAGGTTCTCCAAAAAGCAGTTTGGCTTTTTTTTGTGTGTGCTTCATGGGAGCTGTGCTGCTTTGGCCCCAGACTTCAGCTGGTGTAAAGCTGGCGTGAAAAACACTGTGCATGAAAGGCTGGAAGCTCTGCTGTGCTTAGCAGCCACGGTACCCTGATGGTATTACAGCCAAATTCCCTAATGAAGAGGAATTTAAAACTTTGTGTTAGCCCTCTGAACTGTGCTGCCGCTTTTACCCTCAACTGGGCAGAAATAGAGTACAAGAAATGGTCTTGATTTTGTTGTTGTTGTTTGTGTTTTTTCAGATGGTACAAAATGCAGCATTCATTTACACTAATGGCAGGGAAGGTTCTTGCAAATGCCTGAATTTTGTCAATTAGCAAGCTAAGTGCTTAAGTCCAATAAACAGGAAAAGGAACTGTTATCAGTAAATGTGGCTGTTCATTTATTTTGACACATTTTAATTTAGAGTGATGTATTAACAATACTACTTCCCAGCCTTCTAGTGAATGTGCTGTTGTATGTTTTGTAGGAATGCTGCTGGGTGAGTAATAAGGAGCTCCTTTCTCAGGGGCCGAGCACACTTACCAATGCAGCTCTGTTGTGCTGAATCTTTGTTGAGCAGCGCCTAGGGTTTTTCAAATTTACAGAATAGCGAAGTAAGAAATAGCAAAGCTTGATTATAAATGCTTCAGTGAATAAAAGAGCCATTTTTCTTTGACGTACCGATACTCCCAGTATAGCAGTGGTTGCCTGCTCGATATTTTGTTTACTCTGATGTGCATATTTAGCAGAAATGGGAGCAATAATATTCTCTGGGAACATGAAAAGAATATGTATGCGCACTTCACTGAGCACCCAAGGCCCCCATGTAGCCGGTTAGAGACGACATGCTGAGCCACGTGGTGTTTTGTATTTGCTAACCCCATAATCTGCATAAGTCTCTGTGGATGTGGGTGTTACCGCTCTGCAGAGGAGAGGAGCTGGGGCATGGGTGTGTGAAGTGACTTGCCCGAGGACACTGGGTCAGTCTGTTACAGGGGTCGGACTGAGTGGGTTTCTCTGTTTCTATCAGGTGAGTTTAAGACATTGTAAGACTGTTAATCGCCATGAGATGGACTGAAAACATCATCCTGATGAGGTGTTGGCCAGTGAGCGGCGTTTGTTGCCACCTGCTGTAGATGCTTCTTACCTCCCCCTTGATATGCTCAATCTCTTGAAGAAATGTGCTTTAACTGCAACATCTTGTTGGTGGGAGAGAGGAGCTGATCCAAACAGGCTCATTCTGCAGAGTGTGGCCATTAAGTCCCTCTCACCTTAATGGTAGGGAAGTGGGAGTGCAGCACTAAGCCCAAGTTTTGCTGTTCAGACTGAAGCTGTCCTTTAGGAAGAGGGAAACAAGAACTGCGCGTTTTGCCATCAGCTGAAGCACAAGAACAAAACACTCTACGTATTTCCTGGATGAAAAAATTGTGCAAACACTTGGTGATTTTTTTCTTTCATCTGAGAAAATGACTGGCGCAGACACTGAGGCCACTCCAGGACCGTACAGAAAATGCACACGAACAGCACTGCCTCTTCCTGCAGTCTCACAGTTTACACTTGAAACATCTCCCTGCTGAATCTTTCATGTGTACACAGTTGTTGGCTGTGGCTCTTATCTGGAAAAGGATAAAATGCATTTAAACGCAGGCTCTCGCTTAGTGATGAAAGCAGTAATTCAGTTTACTGGGTATGATTCATTATGGCTCTATAACCTCTCTGAACCTGGAGCCAGGAGCGAGACTACCCTGATTATGAATAACATCAGTGCAGAGGGCTTGCAGACTAGACTGGCGGCCCATAGGATTCATTGCAGCAGGGATATGACCTCATGGCATCCTCCTAAGGACTGCTCCAGTCTGTACCAGACCCACACCGGCTCCTGGCAGTCCCCTCTTCATGCCATTGCCAGCAAATGAGTGAAGCTGTCCTGGCATGGCATGCCAGTTTCTGGTTTTATTAGATGGACAGTTAAAGCTAGACATGGGAGATAAAGGAGAAGGTGTAGCTCCCAGATCTGGAAGGGGGGTTATAGTTTTAGGCTGGAGCCTGCAGTAGGGCTAGGCTTTAGTTGGGATCTCTGCTACGTAGCCTGGTCACATACAAGCAGTTTGTCTTCTGAGATATGTCCTGTGATGAATTTGAAACAGAAGAAAATAACAAAGAAAAAGAAAAAGAAAAAAAGAAGGTAACGAATGCAAATCCCAGCATGAATCTTGCCCAAGTCCAAAAGCATAGGGCATGTTTCAGGGGTTTTGAATACATTTCATTCTCAATTCTACTTTTCATGGCTGTAACAATTCTGGATCTAAAAATTAGTCATGGATTCTAACTAAGGAAATATGAAAAAGCTGCTCAGATACTCCACACAGTTGTGGAAAGAAGCTGGGTCTTGGTTTGCCCATGGGTTTACAGCGTGAAGAGCCAGGCCATGGAGCACATCATAGATGGGAAGGGTCATGGAGTGGGAAAGAGCAAGGGGAAGAGTAAATGGGAAAGGTTATGGGGTGGGAGAGAAGCTAAAGGAGATATGGGATTATGAGATGGGTGGGAGGAGGAGTGGGAAGTGTATTTTAGAATCCTTGGTCTTCATATTGGCCTTTCTGCTGGTACTGCGCTGTGCTGGGGGTGGCAGTGGGCTCATTAGAAAGGCAGAGGAGGATGGGACAGAGGCAGTGATCCGTCCTAAGGTAGCGGAGGGAGGCAAGGACAGAGTTCTGCCTGGGTGGTTAGGGCTGCTATTACTGAGGGGCATGGCAGACTTGGGGAGGTGACTTTAGCAGAGCTGCTTCCTCTGGAAGCAATGACTTGTGCAGGAACACAATCACAATAAGAACAACTTGTGTGTGTCATAAAATGAGGCTGTAAAGGAGATGGTAAAAAGGACTGTGACATTTGAAGGTGGAAGATACTGCAGCGTTTTCTCGAGCAAATTGAGGAAAAAAACCTCAAACCTTCAGGTGCCTATGAAAGTGCTACATATTTCAGGTCTGAAGATGCTTTTAACTGCAGCATGATTTAAAAATCTAATTTTTCAACCTGGACATTTGTTTCTTTTTCCTTTTTAGATCTATCGTCCACTTCTGAAAAGATATGCAGAGCTTGAACAGAAGGTGATCTACAACCCAACCTCTTCTTGTCTCACAAAATAACAAGCAAACAAAATTTATAAGTTGGCTGCAGAGTGGACTCCCAAGGAGATCAGAAGAGATTTGCTCAGAATTTAGTGAAGTCTTTAAATCATTTTGCTCCTCTTTGTAGATAAATGATGGAAAAAGCTGCACTGTGATCTAAAACCTGAATAAAAAAAATCATATTGTGCTATGTGTTTGTGATTTCAGTTTTTCTTGGGTACTTCTCAAATGGTGCTTGCTGTTTTGGAATATCTGGATGACAAGGTCAAGTCCATCGTATGCCTGAGTCATTCTTCCCATGTCTATGAGCTTTGATTCCATGTGTTCTATGTGCTGGACTCTCTACGTACCTACCAAGTACAGTATCCACTGTATTCCACGACCTCTTTTGCTTACATATTTTGAAATTATCTTTCAGCACATTTGTAATTTATCCTTGCTTACAAAAAACCAACAAAAAGCATAAGCATAGTCAGTTCCATCTTTCTTTAATATGGAGAGAAGTGTGCTGGGAAGGTTGATTAAAGGTTTTGAACACTCACCAGGGTCTTCAAATAAGGGGAATTCTTGTTACATGACAGTATGGAAAATCCGCTGTGTGATAAAATATGATGTTGTTGGATTTTATAGATTGTGGAAATTGCAAAGGTGTTTGTAGATATATTGAATTTACCCTATGTGATGCAGAGATAGTTGGTCAATGTTTTATTTGACATCAGTTTTGAAAAGACGAATATGAAGGTCGAACACAGAATGTTTTCATTCAGTTTCAAAAAAAGTCAGTTCCATCTGCACGGTTGTTTGGGGTTATGCTGCTTTCCTTTCCCCCTTCAGGTGTCATGGCCATGAAGTTCTTTGTTTCATGCTGAATATGAGTGTAGAAATAGGACTCTCCTCCCAATGGGGCATGAAGGTCAGTTTTATTATACCACCAATATACCATTAATTTCTTGGAGATGCTGAGCAGAATTGGTGACTGTCTTGCTGCCTTGATGCTCCTCCAAGACTTCACATGTTTCAGTCCAGATTAAGTAGATGCCAGCTGAGGAAAATCTTAGGGAAAATACAGCTTTTCTACATCTTTCTACAGAGATGTTTGGAAGTCACTGAATTTGATTGAATATCCTAAATCGCCTTGTGCAAGTGGGAACGCTTCATGGCACCATTCTACAGTGCCAATATTTATCCCTTAGGATAATATTTCTTCTGCTAGTTTAATGAAAGTCCTTCTAAAGCCTTTCCTCAGTTCTTGTAGCAGTTGCAGTGTTGGGCATTGCAGGGAGTAGAGAATCTCCTTATGGATTATTTGAGAATTGGATGATGTTGCTGCTGGAGGCGGATGGCTCAGATTCCTGCTCTTCACATTACAGTGTTTTAGGAGCACTCTGTCGGTTGCTGCAGTGAGTAGGACCCCCTTGCAATGATTCGCTTTGCACATGGTGGGGATGGGCATGTTCCTCCTTTGGTCCCTTTCCTATTGAAGTCCTTCATTGTGAGTATGAACGGTGCCTTTTTTGTCCACAACTCAATAATTGTAACTTCTCTTGATGTCAGCAAGATTACCCAGCAAGGTCAAGAATTACATTTCTGAGTTTCTAACACAGGTTTCTTTTAAGGAATTTCTTTAAAAGGTGGCATTATAAATATACATTTATCTCTTTTATGTGCTTATTATTCTGGGTCCCAAGGTACAGTGCTAAAACATATAATACTTCTCACAGGCCTCCACCTTCAGCAGCTGCTTTGTCATTGAGCAAGGCTGTAGAGAGGTAGGGAAGAATTTGCTAATGCAAGTTAAGCGCTGCCCACTGGTTTGTCATCACTAGTCATTAGCTGTGCCTGGCTGCTAGTTTGACATCAGGGTTAAACCACATAGAGAAAAGATTCAGAGGTGTTTTAGGTTTGTTCAGTTTTGGCAACAACTTCTTGAGTAGCACAATGGACTCAGTGGAGTGAGAAGACTGATGCCTCATGCAGCTTTGTGACTTTGCCCTTGAAACGGGAGATTCAGGCTCAACCACTACTTAGCTGAAGAAACTTAAGGTCACATTTCTCAGCTCATATCACAGGACTACTAGGCACAGGGACATTTTGCTGCAACATTTACAGGTTACGTGCTCTTAGCAGTGTTGTTAGTGGGGTATTGCCCAGATGGTTTAGCTGCTCACTGGGCCTGAGCTTTTTGTGTTCAAGGCTGCATTGCACAGTGGCCACACAAGTCCATTTCCAGCCATGTTAAGTCATGTTGGGCTAGGCTGGGTCTCTCTGATGTGTCCCACGTTAGCATCAAACTGCCATTTCCTCAGGGTAGCAGATGTGCTCTGTACTTACTGCTGGAGTCCCTGGGAAAAGACGCAGATGCCAGGCTCTGAGAGGCCAGGAGCTGAGCACCACTGAGTTATAGCATTGCTGTGGTGATGGGTTTATTAGGGCTGGCCTCTGAGGGATGGTGTCTGGAGTATAAGAATTTATAGACAAGCTCTTTTTTTTCCCCAGCTCCAAAGTTGCACATGTTCGCTGACTGGTGTCAGATAGAATAAGACTCAATAAATCTCCCCTTAGAAAAGTCTTTTGAGAAGACGCTGCTGTAAGACTTATTTCACTCTTTTCTTTTTGTGATTCCGAGGGATGCACATTAGCCTGCCAAGGAGCCAGAGGCTTCTTGCTCTCACGTGCACGTCCCTTTAAAGGAGCCCCCAGTGATGGAAGATTCTGATGCACTTTGATTTCCAAAAGTATGTGTTTTTGTGTTTTTCCCTTTTGTTTTGCCAGCTTGTCTACCTTATGTTCTTCTGGCTGTCTGGAGTAAAGAGGTTACTCGGTTAATTAAAATCTTAGCTAACACCAATCTAATTGCAAGCCAATATCCTGTACCTCCACGTATTTCATGAAGGTTGATTCCCTCTCTCCACCTTAGTAACCTAAGGTTGCTGTTCTTCAAGGCTAGCAGCAAGGTGTCCCCACCTTGCTCAGAGGGAAGGTTTTCCTGTGTTTGAAGACCTGCTGAGCTATCTTGCCGATCTGCTGGAACTTGTACGGACAACGATCTCATCTCCTGGAAAAAAACTTGATTGCCGCAAGGAAGTTGTTTGCTGCTGTCTGATCCACAGCTCCCAGCCTGGATGAGCAAAGCCACTCGAGGCTGAAGGTGGGTCATAGAGCTGCATGGAAAGAGCCAGGCAGCATCCTTAGCTTGATGACCCTGCGCCCTCGACAGTCAATCAGAGCTGCATGGATTCACCTACAAGCTCTGTGTGTACCAGGACCCAAAAGACAAACAGTTTTCTTTGCAGCCTGAAGTCTTTAAAGTCTTTTGTGATGCAACTGGAAACAAACAGGAAAAGATGTTTACTTTTTCTTAAGGGATCAGTCTGAGAGAGCTGGAGCTCTGATTGAATAAGTAATGCACTGAAAGAAGTCTGCGCTCTGTCAGTGCTTTAATAAGTAATTGAACTGAATACCACTGTGTGTGATCCTGGTGGGACTTTTTTTTTTTTTCCTCAGCTTTCTTTTCCTTTGGAGTCGTGGCTACCACCACAGATCACAGCAGCACGGTGAAGGATGTGTATTGAAAGCTGCAAAAAGCCAACGCAGAATTGATTTTGTCCATACTTCTATTATTGTTGTCCCCAGCCTTCTGTATGCAGGTTAGCAGGTGGGGAAGAACAGCTTAATTGCTTTGGAGAACTAAAATGTGTGAATACAGCTTCAAGTTGTAACCTGTTCCCTAGCTGAAAGCAGCAAGTTTTGATTTTTCTTTTCCTCAGCCACTGATTTTTTTTTCATGTAACCTTTGGGATTTGGATTTATGGTTAGATCTTTGGGTCAAAATTGGCCAACAGTTAAAATATGACAAAAGATGATAGGATATGGCTAAGCTTTACTAGGGTTGACTGTAGTCCTGATCCTAAAGGGCTGGAAATTTTTTTATGGTGAAATTTTAGCACAATTCACACATGTGAATTGGATATAAAATCACATCTGCACCAAAGGATCTTATCCGGTTATTATTTTATGTTCCTTTTGTGCAGATCAAGGTTACAACGTGATCATAGAATCATTAAGGTTGGAAATGACCACTGAGATCATCAAGTCCAACCGCCAGCCCATCCCCACCTTGCCCACTGAGCCATGTCCCTCAGCGCCACATCTCCACGTTTCTTGAAAACCTCCAGGGACGGTATTGTATCAGGAAAAGAAATTCAGGGTGAAATTTTTTGGCAACCAGCTTTTTTCTCAGCTTGTCTCTGAAGTGTGCGAATATGACATCTTAACGTCTTTAACACGGATATTCAGTGCAGTTGCAGCCCCTGTTCACCCTCTGTGCTTTGATTGCAGCGTAGGTCAAGTCTCTTCGGTTAGCCAGTTCAAGTGACTTAGCTTTCAGTCCTCAAAGCTTACACTATGAGAATGTAAGATTTTTAGATTTTTTTTCCCCACAACTCTTTTTCTTCCTTTTCTTGGAAGAAGATATGACCTTTTCTTGTACACAGATCGCCTGGATGGCTGTTTCCACTTCTGTGGGATGCTAAGAGCTTCTCTTACGTGATACTTTCCTGAGTGAGTTTGTCTCCTGCTGAAGTTTGACCCCAAGATTCTTCATATGTTTTTCTGCTCCCCTGTTGCTTCTCAGAGTTGGCCTTGGCGAACAGAAGGACACTGCTGCAGTGACTGCAGACTTCTGAAGATATCTTAACCGTTGTGGGAACTCTATGATTTCTCAAAGTGTTCTTGAAACACAGATGCTGAGGGGTAAGGGTGAAGGAGCAGTTGCTGTTGCATGTGGGTTCTGTTGTGATCTCTGATTTCAGTTTTTGACTAGGTTGCCTCGTCTCTTGATGTCTCAGCATGCCCATTAGAACAACTGAGGATATCATTGATTGCATATGCATTTCTTGCTCTAAGACCTTTCTTTGGATGACAGGAATTTTTGCTATTTTTTTTTGTTGTTTGGATGCTGCTATCAACTCTGCTTTTTTTGAGTCTTAGCACTCTGTAATGCATCCCTCTGGTTTTCCTCTCCCTCTTAGCATCAGATCAGAAGCCTTTAGATACCTTCGGTGTGGGATTCATCTGACCAGCGCAGAAGTCTGTCTTTATAGTCAAAGGAGAGGACCGTAAGGGAAAGGAGTTCTTGGCTGCTGTTCATCTTATCTTACGGCAGGTGTCTACAACAGAGCAGGTGAATTGCCTCCTGAGCGAGCCTTTCTCCCTGCTGAGTAGAAGGGCAGTTGTATGGAGAAGAGGACAGAAGAAGTTGAGTTTTCAGGTCGTGCCAAAACTCCCGAAGACTTGATTGAAAGCTGATCTCAACTTTGGAGGCAAGAGCTGTCCCTGGTTGCCATTGTAGAAGTTTTTCTTGTTCCAGGACTGCTCTGTTTTTCTGTCAAATCCATGAGACTGACCTCTCCAGCTCCCTTCAGACAGGACTGTTTGTGCACCTGCGTGGAGATATCCAGCAGACGTGGGTCAGGAGCTTTGTTACAGTTCTGAGTTTTGTCCTTTTGTTGCATGCCCTTGCTCGTGTTTATCCCTTCAAGCTGGACTCTTTCAGGCATTTGTATTGTGTTGTGCCTGCAAGCTCAGTTCTCTGGTATAGTAAAAGGCAGTTCCCTTAAGACTTAGACAAGCATTGCACAGGAAAACAAAGGTCTGTTCAACTTGCTGTTGGGAGACAATATTTACTCTCTGACTGATACATATGCACTACCCTCCTGAAACCTCAGCTCTGCTCCAATACTGTTGTATCTGAAGATGGAATTCTCCTTGAAAATAATCTAAACCATGTTGTATAAAAGAATGTCTTAGAGAAACAGGGCAGAAACAGAGCTGTTTCCTAGCTGAGGACTTCAATCTTAAAATAAAACTCATTAGAGAAAACAAATAAGAAGTGAAGGATTCTTACACACTGATGTCGCAGCTTATGCTTCCTGAGAGCATCTCTTTGCACTTCTGCCATAGCTTCTTAGGTTAGAATGGGATAATCTCTCATCATTCCTGCTTTAATTTCTTTGTCAGATTCCTGCCCTCGATGACTCAGCTTGAGGACGGTTGCTTATGGCAGACATAATCTTGATCAAGAAAAATTCTGTTAAAAGGCAATGATATATTTTTCTTAATTTTCCATTTCTCAACAGAATTATTCTGGTGGCTGTCATTGCTGTCTCTTAGAAGAAATCTCTACTCAAGCAGAGGGAAAAAGACATTGAATGTAGCTAATCCAGTGTGCAATTTAGTCAGACAGTTCATGGGAATGAATAAGCAAGTAAACTACGTTTCAAGACCTCCCTTGGCTTTTTTTTTCTCGTAGTGACTCTTGGCTCAGAAGATATGTCCCTGGTGTTTTATTCGATTCCATCTCACCATGTTTGCAGCATGGCCAGACTCTCCCCAAAGTCCTTCCGCAAAGGCTCATTTTGCTGTTTGCCCAGTGAGTGTAGATTTTCCACTGTGATCTGTACTGTGTGTCATTTTGGCATGGTTCATAAATGGACTGGCTAAACAAGTGCTGCTCATAGCTTCTCCTGCCTTCAATACTCAGCTCCCATTATTCATGGGCTTTCCATAGCAAAAGGGAAGAGCCAGCACTGGGCGAGTGTTTACGGTAAAGACCAGGAGGAATGTCAGAAAACTCTTTCCCTTCCTTCTTGGTTCAGAAACATTGCTGTAACTCAGTCACTAGACAGGCAATGTTGGATTGCCCACAGTGTGAGTGTTTTGAGCTAAGGGGTGGATGTCTGTATGCTGATGCTGAGCCAGATTGTCTAGATGAGAAATCACTGAGGTGAGAATGGCCTGGTAATTTATATCAAGTTCTGTGTTTTATATATCAAGTTCTCCATTTTGTAATTTACACTCAGAATCTTTAAATGAAGAAATAAATTAAATTTCTCAGATGAGTGAGAATGGTATGTTTAGAGGGGGAGGGAGAATACATTGAGACTTGGGAGTTACTTGGGGAGGGGACCCAGTACTCAGTCAGGCTCCCCTTCTCTGGTAAAAAACACCTTGCTTTTTCCTTTACAGTGCTCCAGACCCCCAGGAGACACGGAAACTGCTCCCTCCCTGATCCTCCTCCAGCCTACTGAATATGGGCACTGGGGTCGAACCCACCAGGCAGAGGTAGCAGCTGGAGCTCTCGGTGATGTGCCATCATCCCAAGACTGGTGTCCAAAAAGCTGCTTAGTTCAACGTGGTGCTGCCTGGGGCAGCTGAGCTGTGGAGCCTGGGGCTGTGAGCTCAACCTTCAGCAGTGACAGAGAAGGTGAAAAATTATTTTATTGTTTTTACATGGTGGCTAGAAACCATGAGTATGACACAGCCATGACATGGCCAGCGTTGTCCTTGAGCTCACCTTTGTGCCTTCCCAGTTGAGACAGGGGCATTGCCTTGTGTGGGGTGCTGGTGGAACCCCATCTGGGAGGACACTCATGAATCTGCTGTCTTGTGTTCAACAAAGAATGCTAACTGATGAATGAGGAAAGAGGGATGATATGTCAATGAGGGGAATAGAAATGCTGTCCTAGGAGAGGAGACTAAAAGCTTGGCTTTCTTAGCCTAGCAAGTGGAAGCTGAGAGGTAATACCATTGCAATACCAAGTATAAATCCTTCAGGCTGGGGGTAAAGAGCAGGAGAAGAGCTGCTCAAGCCAAAGGACAATGTTGGCACGCAAGCAAATGACAGGCACTGAATGGGAATAAATTTGATTTGGAAATTAGGAGTGAGGTGGAGGTGCTGAAGGACCTCCTGTCCCCTGCGTACAGTGCCAGGAACACTGAGCCACGTACTTACAGCATGACGTGTGGCAGGGCTGTAGCACCATGACAGAAATCCTCTGCTCACTGAGAAAGCTGCATTAGTATCGGACAAGCAGTGACCTTGAGAGAAACTGTTGTTTGCCATGTGGACAGAGTAAAGTTTCACACTTGACCTCTTTTGAATTTCCTTCTTAATTGTGTTTGATTTGTGGGAAGCAGCGAGTATGGAAGGGACAAATAAATTGAAAAGTTCCAGCTCTACTTCTTAACAGTGGGACGTGTAATAGCCCGGTTTGCTATCAGTTTGCTGGGCTAGTCCTCTGCAAGCAAGAGGAATTTGCCCCGTGGCAATCTTTCTTTGCTAGAACCCTGCAAAAGGAAGTGAGGTTTAATTAGCATTTTAAAGTGGACAGCCTTGAAGTTAATGATATTCAATAAAGAAAAATTGTTTTAACCTTATTTGCACTTTTCAATTTACTTATTAGAGGCCATCTGTTATATTTTAAGCAAGAGCACTGGGAGCTAAACTCTCAGATTGCCAAACGAGGCTGAGCAGAAGGGAAAGAACAGGCTGTCTTAAATGAGCAATTAGACTGTTTTTCTTCAATTTCTCATTTTTGTGTCAAAAAGTGAATGGTCACCGTTTCAAGCAACAGTTAAGTTGCTATAATGACATCTATTTTCACAGGTGCTCATCAGCACTGGGAAATGTCACTTGTCCTCAGATCTCAGATACGGTCCTAAAAAGATGAAATTAGAAAAGCCAGAAGTGAGGTGAAACTGGTGAGGGAGTGAAGGCTAAGAATAAAGATTTCTATAGGTAAATCATCAGAAGAAGGAAAACCAGGGCGTATATTGGTCTGCTGCTGTATGGGCTGGCCAACCTAGAGCATGGAAAAGCTGCGATGCTCTTTGCTTTTGTCTTTACTGGCAAGGTCTGCTCTCAAGCCTCTTTCTGTCTAAGGTTTGGGGAAAATGAGTACTACCTATAATAGCTGAAGACCAGTTCAGGGGCTGGTAAAGCAAAACGGGCATACAGGAGTGCTTAGGACTAGATGGAGATGTGTGAGTGTCATGAGGACCTGGCTGATACCATTGTGAGGTTGCTCTCTATCATCTCTGAATGGCTATGATGACAGTGGAAAGTTCCTAATGACTAGAAAGAGGCAAATGTTGGGCTCATCCTCAAACATAAGGAAATTCCAAGGGAATTGCAGACTGATCAGTTCCACCTTTGTCTCCAGGAAGGTTACAGAGCAAATCTTCCTGGGAGCCATTTCCAAGGACAGGAAGAAACCATTCTGCATAGGGACCAGATCTCCACTGTCATAGCAATTTGACTCTTAAAGTTATCTGCCTAAGGTCGAGCTGACTCCCACTGCACCACCAAGGAGGTAGGTGATTTTGTTGTGTGCCTGGGTGAAACAAGAGCCTTTGGTAGGACAAAAGCCAAACTTTGATCTGTTTGGTCTCGTGAGACTAAGTTAAATCCCTCCTGGAGGGATGGGAAAGAAAAGCAAAATGTCTTCTCCAAGTCTACTGAGAAACCTATGGGAGCCAGAAGAGCTGGCGCTGTGTGTCTGGATTTGGCAGTGACCATTCATGTATGGATGTGAGCAGTCCTGCTGCATTTAGCTGTAGAATTAGTGCTGTTCAGCTGAGCAGAGGCTCTGGATCCTGGTCTCTGTGGGATTTGGTGCCAGTGGCTGTAGGATTACCATGCCCAAAGCAGGGTAGAATAATCCCTTCTGTAAACAAATGCAAAATGTATCAATGCCGTGGGCTGATAACCTGTTCTACAGGAGCAGCAACTTAAATTACATCAGCAGGAGTTCCTTTAACCTACATGTCAGAGGAAATTTGAAGACTGATCCCACAAATGTTTGAAAAGGTAGATTTTAGCTTTGCTCCTGTGGTTTGTCACACTGAAGTTAGACGGAAGTTGACTTCTGTATGTGATATCTTGTGGGTCCCAAATTTGCTAGGACAAATTTGGGACCCACCAGCTCCTGTTGACTTCAGGCGTGCTCTGCAGTCAGCTGTGTTTCTGTCCTGTGTGGTGAGAGCTACAGTGAGAGAGGGCAGGAGAAAGGATCCAGGCAGAAGAAACAGGGCAGAAATGTAAACTAGAGCACGTTGATTCATGACAGCACTTGATCACTACCAGAAAAAAAAAACAAAAAAAAACCTACAAAAAAACACTCTACTAAACGAAACTGACTATGAAGTATCTGTAGCAGTGAAATAGCCTTTGGTACCCTCAGTTTGCTGTAAATGCTAAAGCCAAATGTGTATGCAACAAAATAACGTCTATAAAACCTTGCTTTTTTGTCTTTCCAAGCTTAAAATGCTATTTTATGTTCAGATCCATGGAGAAAAAAAACACAACTTGAGGTGACTTTTGTTTTAAGGCTATTTTAAATTTATAACTGAGCTGGCTAAAATGCTTTTCATCAAAGTACAAAAGTTTCATGCTGTAATTAATGGCAAGTGATATCTAACGCAATAAAACACCATCATTTCAGTGTTCTTACAAGACTATTTATGACTGGATATTGAAACTGATAATGATTCTGCCATTTGTCCTCATAATTTATTATTCCAAGGAGAGGCAAGTGGTGGTAAGGGTTCACGATCCGTTTTATGGAAAGAGTGCTGAATTCAGCTTTTTATGGGTGTAAATGACAATGTTTGGTGCTCTGCAGAAAGTGTGTGTGTGACAGCGAGAGCAGACCCTGTTGAGGGGTTGAGGTGGGGAGTGTTAATGCTTTTTCCTGGTGAGGGAAGCCCTTGGCCATGTGATCCCATTTACTGGGACCAGCGCAATGAATGGGCCATTTCCACAACAGGATCCTTTGGAAGACCAGGGCAGGATTTTTCTGGAAACCTCCTACCTGGTTTCTAAGCAAGGTAATCTCACAAAGTATTGCTTTGGGCAGCTAAAGCTGAATTCACTATAAACAACCTGACCAAAAGCCCATTGAATGTAATGAAAAGAATTACTGGCTCTGGCAAGTCTCATGTCAGGCTGAAACAAAGCTCTGTGCTGGAGGAGTGTCGTAGTTTCTAACAGAAGTTACGCTTCTCGTAGTGTCTAGTATGAAGCTACCTTGGTGCCTCAGAGACACTGATAACATCCTGGCAGCGTTGAACGGAGCCGAGGACATAACTCACTTCTGCATTCCTCTGCCAGTGAAATAGTTAAGGGGGGCATAAGGAGCTGGGAACTGGGAGGGGACAGGACCAGGGCAGCTGACCCAAATTGACCAAGGAGCTATTCCATCCCAGTTAAGGGGGGCATAAGGAGCTGGGAACTGGGAGGGGACAGGACCAGGGCAGCTGACCCAAATTGACCAAGGAGCTATTCCATAGCATATAACATCATGGGATTGGTTCGTTGGGTTTCCGGGTGCTCTTCATTACGGAAGGGGCTAGCCGGGAGGAAGGGTCACCAGTGGCTGTGAGCCCTTGCTCTGCGTATCCTCTTTGTGTATATATATATAAATATATATGTACTGTTATTTCTTTTGTTCTCTTTACTATTTTAGTAAATAGCATTTATCTCAACCCACGCATTTTACTGCATATCTCTCTACTTCTCTTCCCCGTCCCATTTGGGGAGGGGGAAGGGTGAGTGAATAGCTGTGTGGAACTTAGCTATCTGCTGAGTCAAACCATAACAAGGAGACTTCCCTTGGCCTCACAGTGCAAATCTGCATCCCTCTGGGCACAGCCCGTTCCCTTTGTACTGGCCGAGCTGATTGACCAAACGCACAGGCTCTGATTCACACCTTGCTCAGGCTCGTGGAGACCTGGAGGAATTTCCATAAAGGCAGTGTTGACACAGCTAATGGAAAATCTGAAGGGAGTCATACCCCGTCATACCCCAGGGTTTTATATTTGGGCTAAGATCTGAAAAGCAGAGACAATGCTTCATCCTGCTGGACTCTGGGACCAGGAGGATCGTGTTCCCTAGACTAAAGCCTTCTGGTTTTCCCCGGGCTGCTGTTCATTTGCTGTGGAATAAGGCGCTGTAGGTAAAGATTTGCATTTCCATCAATAGCCCTTGCAGCAATCTAATGAGTTTCTTGCTGCTTTGCAAATAGCTGAGAGTGAGTCTGCGGCCACAGAAGCAGAGTAGGATGTGATCCATTTTCTTAGCCTTTTAAAAGCTATGGTTCCCTTCCTCCTGCCTCCTTCCTCCCCCATTTATTTCAATCAGCATGTTGAAGGGGAAGGCGCTCCTTTATTGGAGGTTATCCATGTCAGGGGAAGTTACGTTCCCATCACTACCTGGGGGCCCATCAGCAGATGAAGATGGAGAGCAGTGACTCAGAATGACTTTGAAGCAACACCCAGCAGCAACCGAAGACAAGAACATAACCTTAACTGACGTTTAATATAACCCGATACACAAATAAAGCCATTCCACTAAATTATGCATCTTTTTACTCTTGGCTGTTCTTAAAGGAAGGGGACAGGGTGAGTGTTTTCTCTGTGTGTTTCTTCCTCTCCCGTGTCGACAGCTGAGTGACAGATGCACACCGATGGAACACGGTGCATTGATTTTTGTTGCTGCAGTACTTTATGCTCAAAAGAAATATACATTGCTTTTAAAATGTATAAAGCAGTGGGGCAGATGGGTGAGTTTCAGTGAATGTGCCTCAGTTATCTGCTTCAAGTTGAGCAGGTTCCTGAACGCTTTGTTGGCCGGCATTGATGTGAGCACGTTGACCAGCGGCTTTGAGTTGAGCTAAATGATGGCTAAAGAGCCATCAAGAAAAGTAAGATAGTGGGGATATATAGAAACAAATCTATTTCTTATTCACTATTCTTGTTTGAAACCAAGAAATAACGTGTTTACTTTCAAGTTCTTCCCCTAATGGGATGGACACAGACACTTGCCATTGCTCACGTGCATCTCTCTTTGCCCAGTATGGGCCGTGGGTTGGTGGTGTCAGCTCCTGGGTCTCTCTCTCCCTGTGGCTGATTTTGCACAGCTCCCTCCAATGCAGCCCCTGCCCTGGGATCCTGGGGCTGAGCCCTCACTGGGGCTCATTGACCACGAGGGAGAAGGGACAACCTCCAGCACCAACCTGCCCTCTGGCTCTCATCTAGTGATTCTTTAAAACTCCTAGGAAGGAGGCACAGAAGACTTCTCTGGTAATTCAGGCATTATTGCATCAATTTTCCTACTGCAGTTGCAGTTAACATCTGTAGGCATGGACAAACATGATGTGCTGCTGTTCAAACACAGACCGAGCAGCCTGCCTGAGCCCTTGTTTCTCTTCCTTTTGTATCTTCTGTAAGACACAAGTACTTCTGTAAGACTCTGTTTTAATGATTTCCTACAAGCCACTTCTCCTCTACTGGTTTTATGGCAAGGTTGTATCTGTCTCCAGTCTTCCAAAAAGGTTCCAGCATTGCACATGTCAGGGAAGCTGCAGTTTGCAAGTGGGAAGGTTGGTGTTAGCTGATTGCTTTAATGTTTATCCTCATGCCCTGCATTGAAAAAAGAAATTGCTGCTTGGGATGGGGGTGGGTGATCAGATCATGACTCCAGCACTGAGCAGGGCTGCAGTCCCCTCGCTGATAGTTGTATTCTGCTGAATCAGTTAATTCATTTTGGTGAGTCTATGTTTTGAAAATTTAAGTTGATTTTAAGGAGGTATCTTGCATCTTTTAAGAGGGGAAAAATTGCACTTTTCAGAATATGTGCATAAATTGAGAGCAATCTGTCACATTGATGGTCTCAGGTGAGTCTTCTCTGAACATGTGTCCGCATCACCACAAAATGACTGTGCAATTAGCACGACAGGCAAGAGGTGTCTGAAAGGTCATTAAGGGGATTCACTGGCTGCTCTGCTGCAAAAGTTTGCATAGATCCTGCTTCTGTCCACAGTTCTGTGTTTCCTCCTCTCTTACACTAACTAGCACTAAAAAATTAAGCTGTGTAGCGAAAGTCCTTTTGTTTCAGGGACCAGGCAAACATCCTACATTCTATGCTGGTTTATAGGAGATGAACTTGCTTGCGAGTTGGATTTTGTAAAATTGGAGCCAGCTTTAACCAGAGCTGAGCCAGACCCCGGGCTTGTGCTGCTGTCAGCTGGTTTCCATGAGAAGCATCTGGCAGGCACAGAGGAGCACAGGACGTGGAGGAGAGCGATGGGGGCTGAGGGGTGATGCAGGAGACACGGGGTTGCCTCCTGCCCAAGCAGTCCTTTAGTTTTGAGCCAACGGGACAGGAAAGAACTTAGCAGAGAGGATGAGCAAAGCGGATTTTGGGGTGACAGGCTTGCCCTGCACTGAGCATAGAATATCCGTTTCTCTGCAGGTGGTAGAAACCTCCAACAAAAACCCCAGTGACTATATGATGAGAAGGGATGTCCTTCAAAGCTCATTAGATGCCAGCTCTCCAGAGCCAGCAGGAGCTCTTGCATTAATGTGTTTGCAGCACCAGGAGCAATATTTACCCTCATCAGGGCTTGGGTCTGCCCTGTCCCTAAGGGCTTGCAGAGGTGGTGGTCATCTGCATCTTCCCTGACACCGATGATCAGGCCACCAGCCACAGTCCCAAGGCTGTGTGATCTGACCCCAAAACAATGTTGTTTGTGAAGATGTGGGAAAGAAGGAGATTTTGTCCTGTAATGTTTGTGGAAATGCCCCAGGTCCTGCGGAGGGAATGGTGTTCTCAGGGTCAGGGGATCCCAGCTCCTCCTCTGTGCTGGCTCCTTAACTTCAATGGTGATGTGAAATGTCACCCTGGGAAACACACAGCTGCCAGTTTGCAATGGTCAGATGACGCAGCATCCATTATTGAAAAGTTCACTGGAGGATAGTGACGGTGATTAGGAAGAGGAGAAACTTCCAATGCCTTGTGAGCCAAGTCATAAAAGGTGAAATATCTGCGAGAGGCCGTAGTTGTTGGGAAAATATCGTGTCTCAGTGCAGTGGGTGGCAACTAAGGGGGCTGACCCACAGCCTGTGCTGCTGCGAGGAGAGGCGATGGGTGCGGGAGGGAGCAGCGCTTCTCAGCACATCTCACTAGAGGGTGCCCGCTCGCTTCGCTCTGAGCTGCTGCCGGCTCACAGCAGCGCAGGAGCCTCTGCCCAGCTTGGAGGTTTGGGGCTCTGTGCATCTCTCTGCCTCCTTCCATCCTCTTTCATTGTTTGTATGTGCAACAGCCGCGCTGCTGGTCTGCTGGCTCTGCCTGACCATTGCAGCATCGACCTGCCCAAAATCTGCACAGTGACCTCTGCACAGGCTGATTTGACACAAGGAATGAATGGGGCTGATCATGGGAGATGCCTCTGCCTGTAAATAGGAAACACCCTTTGTCTTGGATAGGGTGCCCAGAGGATACGCAGCTGCCTTCAGCCCTTCCACTGGGAACACTGGGGGTTATCCCCTGTGCCATGGTGTGCTCACGTGCCTCCTGTGTACCCTATCCCATCAGCACACCACAGGAGGTGACCTCACTGGGATGTCAATCCCATTGTTGGCCCCTTGTGACCTGTCTTGGGACCTTTAACAAGCATCTCCTTTTGTGTGCTGGATCTGTCCTCTCGAGTGCAGGAGATGAACTCTCCTCTGTGGACTTCTCTCAGATCATTGCCTTTCAGATTGTGCTTGGTCTGAATTCTGCTTCTCTTCTCTTGAATGCTACACCGCTTTCAACCTGGGTCCCACAATTTATTTCAGAAGCACATTCTCTACTCTTCCTCAAAGGCATCAATCAAAACGTTGGCCAGATTTGAGGCAAACTTCTGCAGGTTTAGGAGTGAGCTCTCACTAATCACTTTGCATGCTCTCTTTCCACTGCTCGTATCCTTTCCTCCTCAGCTTTTCCCACAGCCTCGGGTTATTAGTTGTGCTTTCTGGGCCCAAAGCATCCAACCACAAATTCACCACAGTCCATGGATCGGTCCATGGACACCATTACCATCCTGGCAGGAGCTAGGGCAACTTTTCTGAATTATAGTTACTGGAAGTCATTAGGAAACAGCTTATCCTTCCAAACTGGCTGGTGGGTATGTGGAGTGTACCAGACTCTTCGACGTTAACTGGAAACCCTGCGGAAATACCTCTCCTCCTCAGAAAGGTGGCTGTGCTGCTGCTGATTCCTGTAGGTTCAAAATTGTCTCCTAATGTGAGATGTAGTCTGAAAGAGAAGGAGAAGTATGTGAGACTGATGAGAGAAAATATAAACTCCAAATGCCCTAAAGTATAATCCTGTCCACGCACAAACACTCCAATACCAAGCAGAGTTTTTACCCTCAGAATGCCTACAGGGACTCCCACTCCTTTAGATCTGTAGTAGCAGTAGAGCTTTGTTATGGGGTAATAAGATGTTGGGTAGGTACAGCTGTGTAATGGTAAATCAGAAACAGTCTGGTTCCCAAATACCAGTGGAATCCCCAGCAGCAGAATGCCTCCAGCTCTTCCCCAGCTGTCATGTGCAGGTCCAGGGATAGTTTTCCTTCTTCCTCCTGTTGCTGTCACCCTTGGAGTCAGACCTCAAGCTGTACGTTATCTCTTTCTCACTCTGTGTGGGTAAATTAGAGAAGTGATAGGAGGTGTAAGCAAAAATGTCGGTTAGAACCCTAGGTAGACCCCCTGGAACTCAGTGAGCTCACATTGTGGATGGAGCTGGCCCAGTCCATTCATGCCATTCACACATGTATGTAAATGGCTCATGCATGACAACCTGATGACACTGTGGGACAACCCAGAGATGTGTGCTATGGGTGAACATACAACAACATTTTGCATTCTGATTTGATATATTTTCCTTCAGGGTGTTCTCCTCCCTCAAAGGAGAGCTCACCATTTGAAAAAGCAATGCCACTTCTCTCTTCCCTCCTTGTTTTTTCCTCCAGCCCTACCAAAGTTTGCAAGCTTTGCAAGTTGACATTTAAAATACAAAGGAAAGCAAAAGTGGAGTATGCCTTATTTCTGGCAGTGCTGCATGTGAACCTTCCAGCTGCTAACGAGCAGGGCCATTTTCCTAGGTTATGGCAGAATAAGTGGATCCCTGATGCTCCATGCTCAGCTCTGCAGAGTGCGAACTGTTGTGCGGCCGAGGCTTTGAAATAAGTTATTCTTATTGTGATTCTTGTTTATAACATCAGATTCATTGTTTGCAATTTTGTTCAGTGGCATCCAATCAATAGCAGACAATAAAATATTATTTCGAGTGGTGTAGACGTTCCATGAGAATGTGATTGATTGCTTTAATTTCTGCCTTCTTCAGTGTTTTTACTAAACCTTGTCTTGATTTCTTTCCTTCTGCCTAGTTCTCTTCAGCATCAGTTGTTAAATAAAGTGACATATTTATTATATGAATTTTATTTGACAGATTGCGGGGTGACATATTTTAGATTAATTTTTTCATTTATAGATGTATGTATATGTACACGTGAAATTACATATATATATATGCACACAAATATGTATACACTGCATAAATACTGTGTGTGCATGAATGTACTCATGGCCAAATTTTCCAAGCACAACTAGAGTCTTCAGGTACTGTTTTTAGATGTTTAACTTGACACCCCTTTAACTAGCCCCAAGTCAATTTCCAATACGTGTATGACCATGTAGTTCAAGTGATCAAGTTAGTGTGTGTTTTACAAAGTTTCCAACAGTCAGATAAAGTTTATCATCTCTTCAGTTGGGCAGCAGTAACGGACCATGTGAGCACTCCTGGTTTTCTACGTCTACTAGGTTAGCTTAATAGGCCACCGCTGAGAATAGTTATATTAAAACAAGTCCTAGAAGGTGGACTAAATGTGTTTTTTTTTTTTTTTTTTTTTTTTTTTTTTTTTTTNTTACAATGTTATGTCAGAAATGTTCTTTGTAAAAACAAAAATGAAAAGGAATTTGTTGAACTATTTCTAGTAAAAATCTGTCCCTCGCGGAATAGCTTTCTTCCCATAATTCTGGTGTGCACAGAGCATGGATGTTAAAGTCAAGCTCTTTTCATATAAAGATACGGGCCATGGGATTTAGTGCATCTCCTAAACTGTGGCCTAAATGAGCTGTTTCTCCCCTTAAATATGACATGGCTTGAAGTTAGGTGCGCTGGGACCTAATGGTAAATCCCGGAAATCCAATTTGGAGAAGAGAAGGCTCTGGGGAGACCTCATTGTGGCCTTCCAGCACTTGAAGGGAGCTTATCAGCAGGAGGGGAACCAACTTTTTACACGGGCAGAAAGTGATAGGACAAGGGCGAACGGCTTTAAACTAAAGAGGAGAGATTTAGGTTAGATGTTAGAAAGAAATTCTTTACTCAGAAGACGGTGAGGCCCTGGCACAGGCTGCCCAGAGCTGTGTGTGCCCCATCCCTGGAGGTGCTTAAGGCCAGGCTGGATGGGCCCTGAGCAGCCTGAGCTGGTGGGAGGTGACCCTGCCCATGACAGGGGGTGGAACTGGATGATCTGTAAAGTCCCTTCCAACCTGAGCCATTCTATGACTCTAAAATTCTATACTGTCATAGAGTACACTGCAACTGCTTTCTCTTGGTCAAGATATTGGGCCATAAATCCTAGTCTTGGTGGAGGACTGAGCATTGCTTCATAATGTGCCCAGTGTGCTTTGAGTAAGGAGCTTCAGAGCCGGAGAACAGCTGGTGCCGTTAAACTTGCGTTCTTGATCCCCAGATGACGACTTCTTTTCTGTGCTAATCTGAGTTTTTCATTTAAAATGGAAATTTTGTGAACTCGCTTTGCAATTTAGGATGTTCTCATAGCAGGGAAGCATTAAAGACTACCCAGACTCTGAACTTCATCCAGAAAGTAGAGTACATTTGCATTTACTTTCTAATCCTTTCAAAATGTTGTTGGGGTAGGGTTTAAGCCCAGCCACGTCCCTTTTCATGAGCATAGCTTGTTGTCTCTGAGCTTAAAGAACACTACCAACAAACAACCAACAAATAAATCCTATTACTCCAAAATATGATTAGTGTTCTGGTTGGAGTTATAAATCACCTTCATTTAAAATGCACTGTTGCTACAAGTTAGGATTTGAAAGTACAATCATGCAAATGCCATTTGCAATGTTTTCACTCTAGTAACCTTGGCAATACGGCAAACACCTTTCCTGTTTGATACACACAGTTTTGGAATTTCAATTGTAATGCAGAGAGGGAAGCTGCCAATTTGTGCCGCTTCTTGGGGGGGAAGAGGTCATTTCTGGGGCAAAATTTGGCTGCCACAGGAGCCATGCCTTTTAAGTCCACCCCATTCTGGATAGTGGTGCTTTGTTTTATGTTGTTTTACGCTGGTTATATCCAGCCTTACAATATTTAAGCCCTTTGTATAAATCAAAATCACGGAGCATAAATATTTATCAGCAAAAGAAATAAGCTGCACAGTAGACAAGCTCAGGAATAGAAAAAGCCAAGTATTGCTTATAAAGGCAAAAACAGCGAGTTATGTTTTCTTCCTGTCAAAAGTTAACGTGTAAAAGCAGTCACAGACGCAAGCACCGTAATTCCCTCTCCATTTGATGTTAAACATCCCAGACCAGCGTGGATGTTCCTACCGTGACTGCCTCTTCCTTGGGGCTGCTAGAGGGAAAGAGTAGGGCTTCCCTTGGCACCTTTCCCTCTGACAGACCAGACATACAGCCCTGGAAATACCCCCCATCCGCTGCTGCTTGACCTGCCCACATCTGCTGGTGGTTACTTTTGATGGACCCGGAGTGGTAGGTCAGACCAATTGACTGAAGGGGATGCTTTGCAAGAGGCATCTCGTTGTGAATGTGGTAGAGCCAGAATTTCTGATTGTGGGCAAAAAAAACCTCAACAACCTTGTAAGATGCAACAAGAAACTTCATCTGTCTTTGCCCTCTCACTGAAATGCTGCTCTGACATTTTCCCACACAGAAGGCCCCTCAGCAATGTTGATTTTCTGATGGCAGCCACTCTAGGAAATTAGTGTGCCCACCTTCCTCAAGCCATGTCTTGATGCTTCTGGATGTTAGCTCTGTTCTTTGAGCTAGGCATACCTGAACCTGCTGTATTTTAGGAGGTGGATGAGATGGCAGCACAGCAGCTCCTGTTGCTTTCTTGTCAGGTCCTCAAATATTGAAGGCAGAGATCAGCTCTGTGCCATTGCTCTGGTGGTCCACCAAAACCTTTCTGCAAGGAGAGGCTCTGGCAGCTGTGATTGTGAACAGCAAGGAGAAAAAAATGTTTGAGTGGTTGTGTAAGTACAGTATAAATTGTATAAGTGCATAGGGTTGCCCAGAGAGGTTGTGGAGTCTGCTCCTTGGAGATGTCCAAAAGCTGCCAGGACGTGGGCATGGGTATCCTGCTCTGGATGGCCATGGTGGGGTAGAGATTGGAACAGATAGACCCAGAGGTGACTTCTGATCTCAGCTATTCTGTGACTCTGAAGTTGAGTGAACCTGCAGAAGTAGAGAGTTAGCAACAGTTTGGCTGAGTTGTGGGGGTGGCTGCATGGCTGCTTCCCTGGGTCCCCATGTGCTTCTCGACACAAGCAGGATAGGAGGGATCCCCCTGCACTCAGCCTACTGGGGTTCATGCATGGGTGGAAAGAGCTTTGAAGGCAGAAACAGGATGTCAGGAGTAAAGGACTCTCATCATTCCTGTAAAAACAGAGCACCATCATGATGGGGCCTGTGCCCTGCTTTTCTGCAGTGCTCACTTCCTACAGAAAGATTTTACTTTGAAACAAAACACTTTTCCTGTGCCTTTTCAGCATGGGTATCCAGTGTGAACATGAAAGCAGCCATGGGCCGGGTGGTGGGGCTGTATAGGGGCCCCTCTGCCTCTGCAAGGGCTCTTTGTGTGACCTCTTTGTTTGGCATCGCCTTTCAAACAGGCATTTTGCAGCCGTTAGCATTGTTCAGGTTCTACAGCAGAGTCAAATGTTAATCGGTGTGTTGTAGTAAAATGTTTTATGGGACAATTTAGCTTTGGCTGTACCCTCACCCCTCCCTCTTTTTTTTCAAGAAGTGGAAGGAGCTGTGTGATGCTGTTTGCCAGGTGTGAGCAATCCTTACCACTCGCCATCCTTTCAAGCAGGGAATGCATTTGGGGTACTAAAGTTGTGTGCATGTGGAACTGACATTTCTTCTGTCTGTGGTCTGTGGATGATCCTGTTTGCATTTGTTGGTTTTGAATGGGATTCATTGCACCCCACACAGATACCCAAGTGTGATGCCTATTTCAGGGACAAGGGCCATGCTCGGGGATCTTGTCCAAAGGGGGTCATGTTCTCTGCCTGTCTCCTTAAGAAATCCCATCCCATGCCCAAACTTCCTAGCCACTTGTGACACGACTAGGCTCCAAGTGCTGAACATGGTTCTTTTCATGGTTTATTTTCAAAAATAAAACTTCTGCATCACAAAGAAGAAACTGTTGTGTCCATGAATACCAGGGACAAGTCTGTTCTAAGAATCACAGAATCACAGAATTGTAGGGGTTGGAAGGGACCTCTAGAGATCGAGTCCAACCCCCCTGCCAAAGCAGGTTCCCTACAGCAGGTTGCACAGGTAGGCATCCAGACAGGTCTTGAATATCTCCAGAGCAGAAGATTCCACAACCTCCCTAGGCAGCCTTCTCCATTGCTCCTTCACCCTCGAGGTCAGGAAGTTCTTACACATGTTGATGTGGAACTTCCTATGATCCAGTCTGTTGCTTATATATATGTTAATTGTATTATATATTTTGTATGCAGCCCAAGACAATTCCTCTACACCCAACGCAGTGCAGGCGAGCCAAAAAGTTGGATGCCCATGCTCTAAACCATGGCTTAGACGAGCCACTTGTGCCAGCTCTTTTGTTGGCAAGGGACAAGATTTGCTTTTCCTTTTCATAACTAGTGAATGTGAATGACAGGTGAACAAAGCCCTTTTCATTTTCTCCTCAGGAAGGATCCTCATTTGGATGAGAGCTCCTACGTTGCTCTGTTCAGAGCTCACGTAGAAGTTTCTGAAAGGATGATAGAAAGTAATTTGTGAAAGCTGAAACTAAGTTGGATGGGTAGAATTTCTGGTCAGGAAGAAATATCCCCACCTAAAATACATGAAGTGGGGATGAGTTGAGGGGTCGCCTCAGAAGGGAGAAACTGGAGGTTGCATCACTACCGTAGATTGAAATTCACTTTTCTGCACGCAGAGTGTATTGCCCTGCTCACAGCTTATTGGATGTTGTAGATGGGTTGTTTTTCTCCTCTTGCACTTTTCCCATTTCATATGTGTTTCTCAATAACCATTGGGCAAGGAGAAGGTAGAAAATAGCTTTCCTTCCTTTCCTCCCTCATTCCCTCTCCCCATTGAATGTCTGCAAGGCCATAAGGTTGCAGTTTTTCAGAACCACCTTTTAAAATGTCCTGAAATTATAACCATTTCCTACCCAGATCTAATCCTCCTCGAAGGTCTTGAACCTGCTGCAGGGGAGGTGAGGGTTGTGGGTATGTCTGTATATCCAAATGCCTGTTTCTCACAAAGGAACATTTATGTTATTCTGACACTGCTTTTATGTCACAGCAATCATTTGTCATTTTTAAAGACCGTTGATACACTCCCTCCGAACATTAGATGCCACTCCTCTCATGTGATGTGTTGGGAACCCTTTTGGGACAGCCACGAATACCAGAGATTACCTTCAAAGAAACTGTGTTTTTCCTGTTTCACCTGCTGGCTCTCATCACTTGTTCTTCAACCTAAAATAACCCTAACTCCATGAGAAGGAAGCCAGACAGACTGTATGGTACCAGCAGGATAAGATACAAACTGTACCTTACACTGCCAAGCCTACAAAGCCTGAATCCATCCCCATTTAAAATTGTTCTTAAACACTTAGGCTGCCTGTACAGCTTACAGAAAATCTGGTTTGTCTGGTCTACACATCTCCTGGTATGTGTTCCACTTCATCTTGCTGTGTCCTCTTGTCTGTCTGTTCTTGGCAAGAGAGAAGCTGCCACTTCTTAAGCATTACAGAAAGGTTTCTCACACTGTAGACTTATAAATAATGATAGAAACCAATAACTGTACATACTGTAAATGCAAGTTAAGAACCAGTTGTATCCAGAAGAAGCATTCATATTTTATGAGAATCTCTGTATAGCCAGCCAGTTACACACAATGCTCAGGTGTGCAGAACAGGTGAGCAAATAGCAATTTAGACGACAAATGGCATTCCTTCACTAGGGTAGAGGCCTGCTTGTTTTCCCGGAATCACTCTGTTTTCACACGCAGAGAGAGGCATGGGGCTCAAAGGGGTGCCTGCATGAATGCAGGGGTGTCTCACTGCATCTTAACGTTGTTATTTTCCCTGCAAATGTAACATCAGAAACAATCAAAAGATGCTAAAAGCATGTTGTATTAATGACCTGTTTCATATTCAAGTTTGGTTCCAGAATTCCCTTCTCAGCCACCAATTTGCATATCATTTTGTTCACACTTGTTAATCATCAGGAGATTCTCTAACTCAGCAAAAGTGGATATTCATGGATTTCCCTTTGATAATGAATTGATTCCATACTGAAAATCATTGTAAGCCTTACTGTATCTGTTGCAGTACCTGGAAAGAGTGTGTCACGTAGCCCAGACACTTCATATTTGACAAAGATGCTTTGGGGGAATTGTTGTGTTTGATTTCAGTGGAATAAATGAGCCCCGAAGGGAGTCACTAAAAATATGAGACCATGAGTGCATGCTAGTGAACCTAGGCCTGCCTGTTTCTAAAGCCTCCCCAAGATACTGCCTGTAGTCCAGGACCCTCCTCCAGTTAGCAGGTGAAACCTTCAAAGCCTCAGAAGTATTTCCACAGGCGAAAGAGTGGAGCAAACATCATAGCCAAAAATCAAAAATTGATCCTAAATCTAATGGACTGAGCATCTTGCCTCCCTCTTTCTGCCAATCAATAGCATGCCAGACTGCATCAAATCTTCACAATAAGAGCAGCCGTCACCTGTCGCATGAATGGAAAGCAAACAACAGCCTAATATGCAAGTGTGGAGAAGACTAGAAAATTTTTGATCCCTAAAGGCTGTTGAATGGCCTAGTTTTTTTTCTTACACTGCTGGATGGTTGCAACTCGGTGGTTGGGACACACTGAGTTTGTTTTCAGAGCTCAAGGGAGTTGTCTGAATGTCAATTAAATTTGTAATGGTTATGGCACAGAGGAGCCCGGCAGAAATGTGCGTGGCACATTTTTAAGGGAGGGATACCCAAACATGAGAATAATTTTGAACAACTTGTTTCTATATCATCCAACTTGATCTGTTAGACATGGAGAAGCTTCAAATTCTGGCTTTTATTTTTGAGTGTAAAATATGAAATCTGTGTTTATGAGTGTCCATGCACGTGTATGTACTCTGGGGACTGAATCAGAAAGCCTCTCAATATTTGGCCTGAATGTATCTTACAGTGGACAGAAACATAGACCTTTAGGAGGTGATTCATCTGATTCAACTCCTTGCAGCTCTGCCATGGAAATACTCTGCTGGGTGCTGGAAAAGGATAGGAGAATGGCCCATGATCATGTTTGAAGCAGCGTATATGGGGACTGACTTTGCAGTGCTGGTCTTCTAGCAAGAATGATGACTTTCAAAGGCTGCAAAGTGATGGACTGAACCTCATCTCAGAGCATGGAATCGGTCCTATAAGGGTGGGAGAGCATCATGCCAGAGCTTGTTGACCTTATTGGGAAACTCAAGGTGACTCAAGGTAGCTCCTAATTGAGTGATGGGTGCTCAGCACTTCTCTCCTAGCACGTTTCTTGGTGCTGCCCATCAAGGCTTCTCATGAGCAGTAGTTCTTTTTAGTGACTTTACAAACTGAGAGGGAAAAAACAAAATGGGGCTTTAACAAAATGTAAATGCCAGCCAGAACTAGGACCTGGTGGATTTGTGTCTGCATGGGGGAAGAAGGCACTGTGGGGGCTTTGTCACCCCTCTCTGCTCTGCATCTAGAGGGACTGCATCTTACAGTCCCAAGTCGTGATTTGAAGTAATTCTAGGACAAAGCCATGGCTCAGTTAATGATGTAAGACAATTCTGAGAGTGGGGGCAGGGGATAGCCTGCTGTTCCTTGTATTGATCAGGAATTAATGTCTAACCTTTAAAAATGCAATGTAGAAGCTCTGTGAGATTGTGAAACCCTACTTTGTGCTGTCTGTGATCAGTTACCTCTGGGGACCCGCAGAGCTCAGGCTGCTGATTACAGATGCATTTGGAAAAAACCTGAATTTTCAATTTTTCACATGAATCTCATAAAGCAAAACTGAGTCCTGCTGGGATTTATGAAAACCGGTTTACTCTCCACTGCACTCAATACATCTACTCCTTAGCTAAGTTGGGAGAGTGCTCTGACTGGAGAGGCACCACAAGAATTATTCCACCCTCAGCAAGTTAATTGCTGCATCGTCAAGTAGTGCAGTTATCCATCCTGTCCCTTCTGCTTTCTCTCTTTTTTCCCCCCTCTTCCTCTCCAGGAGCTGACGTGTGATGTCTTTTATTTTTTTTTCTCCTTGCCATCTGTTTCGTGTTTGTAACTTGGGGAGGGTGGGTGTGTGGTAGTGGAGCTTGTGATGGAGTTTGCTGGTGGAGGCATTTCTTTCACTCTGTTAATTAGATTTGTGTTTTCGTTACTCCCAGTTCTAAGGGCCATGCAAATAAGACTAAATTATGCATTAGCTGTATGCCCCAGTGTTTTAAATGTTCTTATTGTTGGGGGACACCGCCTCTATCCCATATTCCTCCCTTTCATGGAATTCAATTATATTTAAACTATTAACAAGGAAAGTCTAAAAATTCTATTAAAATGTCAGTTTAATAAATCTTCCAAGGTTTAATCTTTCATTTCTGGACCGGAGGAAGGGGAGGATGAATTATGACAGTTTTAAGTTTTCCCGGAGCAGCCCCTGCGTGTTAAATTGTCTGTAACTCTCAGTGTTACAGAACTTATCTCTATTTGTAAAACAATTTGAGGCAATAGGAGGGTGCCCAGGGTATTTGCTGGAATCAGGCACTTCAGGTCTGGTTGTGAAACAAATGGTGGGTGGGGGAATTTGGATTCAGGCTTTTGATTTAAGCCATTACAAAGAAACAAGAGGAACTGGGCAATATGCATCCACACTGGAGACCAACTCCAGTCCCTCTGTTGGTCCTCCAGGGGGAAGGTATTTGGCTCCAAGGCTCTTGGGTCCCCCTCGTGCTGAGCACCATCGGAGCAGCTCCTTGAGGGATGCTTTCTTCTCCACCTTTCTGTGTGCTGTGCTTCAACCCTTACTAAATGCCAAAATCACGTCTCCACTGTTTGCTTCAGCTAACTCTTGATTTGTAGCTGTCCCAGTGCCTAACACACAGAAAGTTTTCTACTATCTTCTCTCCGCATTCCTGCGCTTGAAATCGGGACTCACATGACCATATAAAGAGATGGCAATGTTTCAGCCCAAATAAAGGCAATCCACCTCTTGGCCTTGCACCTATCTATCTGTAACACAGGGGATGAGATGAGGTGGGTGTTTGGAGACCAGGGACACGGATCCGGGAGTGCCTTGTGACAAGGCTGCTCCTTCCAGGTGAAGATTCAAGAGCTAAACAGCAACTTGTGTGGGGTGAGTGATGTATTTATAGAGCAATTAGTAGTTCAGTTCTGCCTGTTCCCTAAAAACGTGGCACTTGGATGGTCTCTAGATGAGGGTGGCTGTTGGAGTGCTATGAGTCAGGTCTGACCCTGCTTGCAGGGGCTCAGCTGGGGTTTCTCCAGAGCTGCCTATGGAAACAGATTGTGACTTGTGCTGGCTCTGCAGGCATTGCTCATGCACTGGGGGCAGCTCCAGGAGTGGGTGCTAATCCACCGAGCGTGGGTTCTTCTAAGGATACACACTGAGAAGAAAAATCCATCCACCTTACTGTGGCATGGACTGATACTGGAGTCAATGCATGTGACGATCTTTATTGAGATGGAAGAGCTTTTCATTACTTTCTTGGCTTTGCTGGGGAATCCCGTGTTTTCTCAGCCAGCTGCATGCACAGCAGGGAAATGTGGTAAGTAATGAAGTGGTGCTGAGCCTCCTCCCATCCCCTCTCCCATCTTCACACCTGGCACACCGAACATTAAATATAATGACTAAGATCCCTTTACTCACTCCACTGCAGAAGGGAAAAGACCTCAGTGCACTGATTGCGTGGCACTGAATGAGAAATAAGTCCCCAACAGCCACGCTCACCAGTGACCCATGTGGTGTCTGCAGACCAACTTTTTGCAGGATGCCTTGCTTTGCTCCCCAGAATGGAAGTGCGTGCAGCCTGACAAAACAGTCTGACTCCTCTTCATGCTTCCTTCTTGCAAATATATTTTCAATTTCTCCCAAATGTTTAAGCTCAGAAGGGCTGAATTGCCCTATCCTAACCCTCAGAATGGAGAAAACTGGTGGCCATCAAGGAGAGTCAGAAAGTTCTCAGTATCTTCTGGAGAAAAAGAGGAGATAAATGGTCTGATCCAATGCCTGGACAGCCTGACTGGGGAATAGCTGATGTCAGGCTGCAGGGAGAGCGTGTGGGGTGCAGTGCTTTGTTTGGGTGAATAAACCATGCATGTTCATGGAATATTAATTAATAATAAATGAACATGCATGAATTATTCATGCTCACAAAAGCAAATTTGCCCTGAAGGCATAACACAAGATAGGTTTTAAGAAGGTGTTTTTTTTTTTTTTTTTCCCCAAGCTGGGGGACGGATTTGTATAGGGCATAACTGATTGGTGGTAATTTGAATCCAAACAGTGTGACTGCCACAGCCAAGGCTGAGCCACTGCATCTCAGCACACCGAACAGGCCCTCCTCCTCCTGCTCGTGCTATTTCAGTCATGCATTTGTCTTCAATGTTGTACACAGAGACCTACTTGCTCTGAATCCCATTTCACTCCAGCAGGCCAAAAGCTCTCCCCTGGGGTACCACCACTGCTGTTGCAACAGGGATGGATTTGTCCCTGCACGTTCATTCTGCTGACAGATTTGTTCCACCAGCGTGTAGTGCAGATGTCTCATACATGATGCAGGATGTCAGGTAAGATTTGAGGCAGTGAGCCGATGTAGGAAACGCTGCTTCTGTGTTTTAACTCTAGATTATGCTAAACAGGCCAGCAGAACATTTCACTGTGCCAGTATCTGTTCTTCTTGTCAAGAAAACAAAACCCTGTAAGATGAGTTTTGATAAAATAATGTATGTGTCTTGGTGAAGAGTCACCATACCACCGCAAGCTGCCAGTGACTTAGGAGATACCTTGACTCTGCTTCGGGCTTGACTTCACCAAGGCAGAAATGTGTTGCTGCAAGAGCTGCACCTAGGACAGGTGTCACTCCGGGCCTGTTGTGCTGTTCACTGCACTCTGTAAATGCTGATGTTACAGGGACCAGGGCTGCAAGGTGCTGTAGCTGTACACAGAAATGTGCTCAAGTATCTTGTCAGGTACCTGGCTCTACTTCTGATTTTTGAGGTGAAATGCAAAGATGTTCTGGCCATCAAATGGTTTCAAACTAAAAGAGAGGAGTTTCAGACTGGATATAAGGAAAAAGTTTTTTATGCTAAGGGAGGTGAAGCACTGGCACAGGTTGCCCAGAGAGGTGGTGGAAGCCCCATCCCTGGAGACACTCAGGGTCAGGCTGGGGGGGCTCTGAGCACCCTGATCGAGCTGTAGTGTCCCTGTTCATTGCAGGGGAGTTGGACCAGGTGATCTTTAAAGGTCCCTTCCAACTCAATTTTATGATTCTATGATTTTTGGGCTGCCATCACCCAGGATTATGTGGAGATAGGTCCCCCACCTATCCACATCCCTGTTTAAGTTCCAAATCAGGACACTCCTAGCCTTTCCTGAAAAGATGTGGGCAAAATGTGGAAGCCGGACCTTACTTCCTACAGACAATGGGTGAACCGCAGCTCTCTCTGGATGACCTGTTCAAAACTTTCCTCCCAGCTGTCTGGTTGGTACATGTATGTGACATGGCGGCTGAAGCCCTTATTCTCCCTTCTCAGCCTGCTTGCACACTCTCAACTTTCTCCTGTTTTGCAAATCTGCCCCAGAATTGCAGCTGGCTCCCAATATGGGCTGAGAAAATGTATCCCTGCTTGACAAAACCACCGCAGTTTGGCCAAACAGATGTCTCCAGGTGGGGAAATGCAGCTCATTCACTGTGTCACTCACTGCTGCAGTGACCAGCTGGGCAAAGGGCTGCCGACAGCTCCAGAAAGTGGGTCAGGACCTGTGGAAACTGAGGATGGTTTGAAGATTTGCTGAGCGCCTCTTGGGGGATCTCATGGGCTGGCAGGGCAGTGGATGCACAGGAGAAACACGATCACTGTCAGCATCCCAGTCATCATTTCATGGAAGAACTTCAAGGAGTGTTAAAAATAGAGGTGAGATCCCCAGACACAGCTCAGGTCCTCTATGAATCTGGCCTCAAACTGTTAAAATGATCTTAAACTCCTTTTTATTTCCTTTCCTATTTTTCCCCCAGAAACCTGCGCTGACTTCCTTAGCTAATAAAGATTGGGGCCATAAACTCTGCTGAATTTTCCCCAGCAAGGCCATTCCTTTTGCTAAGCTTCTTCCTCCTGTCTTCAAGTTCTCGTTATTACATTTTCAGTTTCTGCATTTCCAGCAATCCCTCACTGCTGAGCTGCTGCAGTTTGATCCCTTCTTTTTCTCCTGATTCCATAACAAACATGTTATAAATCCTTGGCTGCTGGTCTGCAGACAGTTTTTCCAGGAAAAGTGTTTCATGTATTACAACTTAAAACATGGGTGGATTTATTAGGATTTAATGTATTGGGAGCTAAGCCTTTGGTCTCCTTTTTCATATGGCAGTGGAGGCAGACAGATGGGAGCGATTTGAGTAATTTATATGTTAAGAAGTAATAATCTTTGCAGTGATTTTATCTGTCCAAATGCTTTTACCTTTGATCTTTCTGGTTTTGAGAAACACCTTGTGTTATTTTATTTTATTTTTTTTTTCCCAGATTTCTTCACCTTCCAAAGATAAACATCCCTGAAGAGTCCTTTGAGCATTTCCCTCAGCTGAAGAGAAGTGAGGTCTGATTGCCACAGCCCCATCCAAATGCCTCCAAAATTAGCTGCAAAACTTTTTGGTATTTAAGGGTAGAGCAGCCAAGGGAAAATGCTCTCTAGACCTTGAAAGCTGCATTATCCTCACACAATGGAAACCTGAAGCCCTGGGTCTCGTGGTGTTTAGAAGTCAGCAGATTTACTAATTAACGTTGCTCACTCAATTAAAAAGCCCTTGATCCGGGCCCGTCAATAGATTTTTGGTATCTGTAGAAATCTTTGCCTTGTGTTGAAAGATTTAGTGATTTCTTTCTTTCCCCTCAGACTAAGGCTCGGTAGGGATGAGACACAGGTTGACAAAACGAGCTTTGGGGCTCCACTGGGCTGGCTGCGGAGGCTGTCCTCGGCTGCAGCTGAGAGGGGGCTTAATTGCAATAATTTTCTAGGCTGGGTAATTATCGGATTAAGGGTGGGTGTTGTAGCACCAAGGGATGGCACTAACTGAAGATAAGGTCCTGTCAGAATAAAGTGGTAGGGCCAGAGGAAGAGTGGCAAAGTCATCCATGATGCCTCTTTCTAAAAGGTCTCACAGCTCAGAAAATGAGGCAGTTGCCAGGTAAGTTTTATTTTATTTTATTTGGGCTATATCCAAGGGAGATAAAGAAATATTTTTATTTCACCTTTTACCAGGGTAAAGACTGTCAGGGCTGTGCTGCCTCTCTTTCACCTCTTGCTATAAATACCTGCTTGTGAGAAGGATCTTCACAGCCCACTTTGTTTGCATTTTAATTATTTTCTCTGTCTGGCACTTTTTATCTGTTGAGTCTGTTGTTGTTGTTGTTTTCCAGTGGCAAATTCAAGCTGAGCATCACCATGAACTGGTCATCATAAGTTTTATATAGGAAATGAAATGGAGTTTTTTCCACAAGAAAAAACCCTAAAGTGAAAGACTAGATGAAGACAATTTTTCCTAAGAACACTATCACAGCATGACACACAGATCTCTTGAGTTGACACAAGTTCAGCTCTTTGCAGTATGAAAGCTTATTTCAGTGACTTCCTTAAGAAGTTTAGGCCCATGTACCCTCCATTCAAGAATCTTTGTTCTCTTGCAGGGTTGTCTTAGTTTCTAACTGAAACTTTCTCTCAGTGTCTGCTACAAAGCTGTGTTTTGGTTCTAGAAAGAAAACATGGCTGATAACACCCGGCAGCGCTGAACAGAACCAAGGACATTTGTATCTCTCCGCCAGGAGAGTAAAGAGGCTGGGGGGGGCCGCAGGGAGCTAGGAGGGGACAAGAATGGGGCAGCTGACCCAAACCGACCAAAAGGGATATTCCATACCATATGACATCATGTAATATAAGGAAGGGAAGTGAGCGGGGAGGGCCCGTTTGCTTGGGGATTGGCTGAGCATCGGTCGCGGTCGGTGAGCGATTGCTTTGTACAATCACTTATTTTGTATATAATTATCATTACTGCTATTGTACTCTATTTTCTTCTTTCTGTTAGTAAATAGTTTTTATCCCAACCC
>WBMW01001708.1:1953692-2015651 GCA_013396635.1 Penelope pileata
GGCCTTTTTGGTCACAGTGTTCTGTTTACACCATCCTGACACACACAGTATGGTAAACGAGGTAGAGCACATTCTGCAGCAACAAATCCTCCTACAGTCTTAGAGAGCAGAACAGCACATATCCAAATGAAGGATACAAATACAGAAGGGAGGACGATACAAGTAAAAACCAATCTTATACTCTCTAACTTGGGGGAGGGATCTCTAAGGGCACTTTGGGGTCCTGTGGGAGACATTTGGGGGGGTTTCAGGTATGTTCTAGAGTCTTTGGGGAAGGTTAGGGAAATCGGGAGACAGGAAGGAGGGTCCTGCAAAACCACCATTCTACTATTTCTTACATCCATGTCCTGCTGTGTCCAAATGCTCAGGCCTGCCTGATCTTGGCAGAAATTCATGGTGTGCAGGGGACAACCTCACTTAACGCAAGCTGCAGACACATAGAAAGACACATAGGGCCTGGTTTTCCTGCTTGCCCTGTGTGTGTGGATGCTCTTGGCTTGTGCGGCTCCATGGTGCAGGAGCAGGGAGCTCCTTCATTTGACAGTGAACCCCATGAAGATCTGTGTTCCTCCCCTCTCCCTGAAGCCCAGAGCTCTGAAGCATGCCACACAAGAATCACTGATGAGGAAAAAAAAATAAGTTCTTATTCCTTCTGGCAGCAGAAGATAAATTTCCTTAAAAGCTCAGATCCCAACATTTCAGAAATAAAGAGTTGAACACAAAGGATGTGTATTGTTTCTAAACAGATGCATGAATAATAAGGAAATAAGGTCTTAGGCTTTTTAAGCCAATCTCATGATTTCCAAACCTGGCTCATGGTTTTTCTCATACTTTGTGGTGACAATGCCAAGCTTCTCTTGTCAGAGTGCTAAAAACCTCATTCACTTTCATCCAAATACCAAAAAATGAGCAAAATCGGATTGATTTCCTTGTCTCCAGTGTTTGAACAGAGGTTATATCTCTTTTTACGATGTTGTGGCTTAGAAGGAATAGGGGCAGGAGGCTGAGCTGCAGCACAGCTGCAGCTGAGGTCCTCTGTTTTCTTCCCCCTCTCTCCCAGTCCGCCTCCTCACCACCTCTGCCTTAAAAAAAGAAATTTCATAATTCAATATAATTACTTTCTGAGTATGAAGCCACATTACAACATATAGGATATCATGATGTACTTGGGGTCCTAACTTGAACAAAATGCTCATTGTTTTGAAATGGTTCACAGAATCACAGGGGTTGGAAGGGACCTCTGGAGGTTGTCTAATCCACCCCTCTGCTACAGCAGGTTCCCTACAGTAGGTTGCACAGGAAAGTGTCCAGATGGGTTTTGAATATCTCTAGAGAAGGAGATTCAACAACCTCCCTGTGCAGCCTGTTCCAGTGCTCTGTCACCCTCACAGTCAAGAAGTTCTTTCTCATGTTCAGATGGAACTTCCCGTGTTCAAGTTTGAGCCCATTGCCCCTTGTTCTGTCGCTGGGCACCACGAAAAAGAGCCTGGCCCCATCCAGTTGACTCCCACTCTTTAGATATTTATAAACATTGATCAGGTCCCCTCTCAGTCTTCTCCAGGCTGAACAGCCCCAGGGCTCTCAGCCTTTCCTCATAAGGGAGATGCTCCCAACCATCTTTGTTGCTCTCTGCTGGACTCTCTCCAGCAGTTCCCTGTCTGTCTTGAGCTGAGGAGCCCAGAACTGGACACAGGGCTCCAGGTGAGGCCTCAGCAGGGCAGAGCAGATGTGAAGGATCACCTCCCTCGCCCTGCTGGTCATGATCTTTGTAATGTACCCATTGGCGTTCTTGGCCCCCAGGGCACACTGCTGGCTCATGGCCAACCTGCTGGCCACCAGGACCCCCAGGTCCTTCTTCGCAGAGCTCCTCTCCAGCAGCCAGCCCCTACCTGTGCTGATATGTGTGATTACTCCTCTCCAGTTGTAGGAGTCTTGTTGAACCTCATCAGGTTTCTCTCTGCCCAGCTCTCCAGCCTGCCCAGGTCTCTCTGAATGGCAGCACAGCCTTCTGGTGTGTCAGGCACTCCTCCCAGCTTCGTATAATCTGCAAACTTGCTGAGGGTGCACTCTATCCTTTCATCCAGGTCACTAATGAAGATGTTGAATGTGAGCAGGCCCAGTACTGACTCCTGAGGCACAGCAGTAGTTACAGGGCTCCAGCCACCTGGAAAAGGTGCCTCCTCCTCACAGAGGATCCTAGTACTGGAGATTTAGGGTGAATCAGGGGTTTTTGCTGCTGCTTTCTCTGCAGGCAGTCTAGTGCTGCTGAGCTGTGACCAAGGTGTGCAGCGCATACACACTGCTGTTGGAAAACCCCTCGCTGGGCTGTCAGGCCAGATGTTTAGCAACCAGATTTTTCTGATAGGAAATTAGTCCCCCTCGGGTAGCAGGTGGCATTTTCTCCCTTTTCTGTACAGTCAAAGGCTTTGGGGTATAAATACCCTCAGTCTCCACTGCCCGCAGGTCATGCGTCTGATGGATCCAGACCAGTGGCAGAACATCCACATAACTGTAATTTTCAGAGACTTTGACTACAGCCTGGATTGGGTCTCAAACAATGAGGAGGATCTATTTGCTGTTGAATGTACCAAAGCATCTCCCCTTAACATCAGCAGGAGCTGTGCACACCTAGAGGAGGACAGCAGGGTAGACATGGCAGGCAGGCAGTGCAGCTCGCTCCTCCAGCTGCAGAGGGGGCACAGGATGGAGTGGACACGCTTTGCAATGGGCTTTGGCTGTGGTGAGTGGCAGCGTACACGTGAGATCTGGAGGCATCAGTCCCTGTCCAGCAATGTGCTGCCTGTTGCCTCTGCCAGGGCTGGCTCAGAGTGCATGGGCTCAGTGGGTAGCATGAAGTGGAAGAAAAGATGCTCTGCATGCTCCTCATCAAGTGGGCTCTGTGGCTGAGGTTCCTGGGGGAGATTCAGTCCTATACTCCCATTTATTCACAGGAGTTTGTGTGCACGGGGGCTTTCAGTTTTCCCTGGAGATCAGCGACACTTGCTGGTCTCCCCACCATGCAATATTGGCTTGACAACTGTAGCTAACCCCTGGTTCCACCGAGTTTTCCCATTAGCCGAGGGTACTGTGTGTGAAAGAGCACAGATCTTATGCAGATTTAGGGAGAGGCAAAGGCAAACCATGAGTGTCCTGGTTCCCAGTCATTCCCAGTGCTCAGATCTGGGGGCTTCAGAGAAAACATCACGTGAACAATTCCCCCTCGGTGAGCTCTGCAGGGCGTGTGTATGCACGGGAAGCATCGGCATGGCGTACATTCTTGCGAACAGTTGCTGAGTCTGCATGGGGGTCTGTGGATGCCATGTGCTTACATCAGCCCACTTGCATGTGGCTGTCACGTGGTAAGAATGGTTCCCTGGATGGAGCTTTAGCTCATTTATCATTTGCATTTTTTGGTGACACCTCTGAAGTGCAAAGGGTCTGGTTTAAAGGAGGATGTAGAGATTTCAAAAGGCATTGGTCAGGAAATCTTTGTTCTTGTGGATGTGGCCCCATGGCTTGTGCCAGCTGTGGCTCCGGTCATGACTCTTTACACCTTTTTTCTGGAGACCTCAGACCACGTGTGGGCTTCCAGGGACTGGTGGTTGCAACCAACGTTATTTTTACCAACAGTAAAAATACACAAAACAAGACAAAAACCCCATCCAAACCCCAGCCCAGCACCCTGACATCAGCTGGGCCCTGTCCTTTGCAGCCTCCCCACTCTCTCCTCCCCCCAAGCTCCCTTCTTTGCGGGGTTAATTTTATTTTTCCCTCCAGGGGTTTGGAGTGCTGGCTGAAACTCGCAGGCCAGCTGCCTGCCGGTGGCAGCAGGAAAACAGGCAGACAAAGCAGATGGACCCAGCAGGGGTGGAGGAGCGCTGTCTTCAGCGGGCCATAGGCATCACTAAAGAGTAAACAGCTCTCTGAAGGGAGCCGGGAGCTAACCCCGAACCGTCCTCTCCAAAGTACTCAATCACAGCACATTAACAAGAGCGCCCGGAACGCTGGGGGAGAATAAACAATGAGAGGCCATGCTAGCAGGACAGTGGGAAAAGTGTAGCCCCCCTCCAGCTAATATTTATTGTAACAGGGTGTAAAAAGTGGCTTGTGGCTCAGCGCGCTGTCAGTGAGCCGTGGCCTTTGTCACTGCTCATCTCCTTGCGGGAAGGCCACCCTTTGCCTTCTTGGGAAGAGCGGGTGGCCGAGTGCTGCCGGACACCCAGGGAGGCTCAGTGAGGCTGGGAGGCACGAACAAGGGTGAGACCAGGGCTGGAGGGGAAACCTTCCCTCCCACAGGCAGCTGTGATTCAGTGACTTCCCAAAGCCAGGCAGGGATAGCACCAGGGGCTCGCAGCTCCTTCCACCCATGTGAGCTGCCGCTGTTTGGAAGGGGAAGGGGAAGCGTGTCTGGGGACCCATGGCTATTGTTGGGGTGTTATTCTCCTCTTGGCCCTGCCAGCACGTCTTCTTTAGTTCAAGAGTGGCTCTGATTTATGCCCAGGAGCTGGAGCCTGCTCACCGGGTGCTGCTCTTTCATCTGCAACATTGCAGTGAAATTTGTTTACAGAGCTCTTGGCAAGGCCGTAGATTCCTTCTCCCCTTCCCCCTTTCCTCTGAATCAGCTGCAGTTTTCCCTCTCCTTCTGCTCCTGCTGCAAAACCGATTGACCTTTCTGGGCTGTGTCTGACACATGAACCGTGCAAAATCCTTTCTTCTCCCCGAGCCCCACGCTCGATTGGGAACGCGGCTGCCTGGAGCAGTGCGAATGGGATCCTCCAGCAGCCGTTTGCTGCACTGTTGGGAGCTGCTTCACTTGTAACATTGGGCATCCACGAGAGTGGGTGAATGCGTGCGATGTGGCTGAGCTCCCTGGTGCTCTTTGCAAACAGTGATACCATTGCTAAAATCGATGGCAAACAAAACTAAATTTCAAGCCAGTCTGAAAACTTTTGACTCAGTGGTTCCCTGCTCCCAGAGGGTGCATCCACATGGGAATGGCACAAGGGCAATTTATTCCTCCTAGGGAACAAACACTCAGCAGAGCACTTGTAGATGAAGTTTGTAGGGTGTGCAAGGAGCTGTTCTTTAACCAAGGGAGAGAGTTGTCTATGTTTGGCCCATTGAGCTGCTAAAGACTTAACGAGAGCCATGAATTTTCCATAAATACAGTTAGACAGTTTTCTCTTCTCTCTTCTCTCTTCTCTCTTCTCTCTTCTCTCTTCTCTCTTCTCTCTTCTCTCTTCTCTCTTCTCTCTTCATTTTTTTTGGGATCTAGTTGTTGGCCACACTGCCCATGGGGGATGGAACTGGATGATCTTTAAGGTCCCTTCCAACCCAAGCCATTCTATGACTGTGATTCTATGACTATGATTCTGTTATTCTATGATTGTATGACTCTGATTCTTTCTGCTTATCTTGAGGGTAAAGAAACGTGGGGGAAGACACAAGTGGCTGGATGGCTTGGCTGAGATAATCTTTGCAGCCATTTCCACGGGCTTACATCAGTCCACTCTGAAGCCAAAACACTCTTCCTGAGCACATGTTGGACCTGGGCCCTTAAACCATGTTCTGACTCAGGTTCAGTTTTGTTGTGTTGCTCCTCTGCACCGCAAGAGAGAGGTTCAGAAGCAGATCTGTATTAGCTCCAGGTGGAAATGGAGCTGTTTTTCAGGCTTGCCAGTGATTGCTAAAGCCAATCTTGTCCTGTCTGCCTTGTTTTAAAAGCTGGAGTTTGAGGCAGATGAAAACATACAGGTGTTTTCTTCTTGTCTGAAGCAGTGTGATTTTTATCCTAATTAGAGTAACTGTGTTACACATGTTGGTGAAACCTGAGTGTCATTCACCTTGACCATCACATATCAGGGAAAATATCAACAGTAAACTGTAGCACACACAAGGATGGAGCTCTGAGAAAAAAGTGCCAAAATGGCCAAGAATGCACCAAAGAGTGAATGCTGCTCCAGTTCAGTTGCAAGATAAGAAGGCCTCATTTCCATGAAAAGGTATGAAATTGCCCCAGATTACTCGAAAACCATGTATGTTGAGCCTTCTCAGATTGAAACATAAAGCAGAAGGTTCCCATGTGGAACCCAACCCCATCTGCAGGGTTCTCGGTAAGGGGAGCTCTCCTGGGCTGGGCCATACTCCAGAGAGCCCATTCCCACACTTATGAAAATCAGCAGAAGACGTTCATAGGATGTGGGGAGAACAGTGATGAAACTTAACAATGGGATCTCCCCCCTTTTTCTGGAAAAGACGTGTCTTCAAATTGAGTGAAATATAAAAGCATTTTCTTCACTTAGCCCACTGACAATTGAATTCCGCTAGTGCTGATGGTGGGCTTCTAATCTCCCTGGACATACACCAATTTGATTTTCTCCCTCAAAGGATTAGTCACCGAAAGACAACACCACCCTCTTCCCCCCAACTTTTTGGTTGCCTGCGGGTGCTAGGGGAACACGAGCAAAAGGAGCCATGCTCTGCTTCCTGTTGTGCGTACTCATTTTATTTCTCATGCTTTCTTCCTCTCTAATCTTTTCTTTTTTATTTCCAAAACCTTCTTCCTTTCCACCAATGGCTGTGCCTGCAGTAGCTGAGCATGTCCCAGCATCCATCCTGGCAGTCATCTGTCCCTCCCCATCTGATGCCTGCATATTTTCATCATTTGTTGAATGAAATTACTGATAGCAGCAACAGAGTCCAAGTGCACAGAGCACGCTGCAGGGCAGTTGCAGAGCTGTATGCTCGGTGTAAGCGTAGAATAATTTGACATCTACAGCCAAGAGTGGCAGAACTCTGACACCGTTTCTATGGGACTGCCGGTGATGGGCAGCTCTCCTCATGGTGTGATAAATATTCAGCAGCCCTCCATCTCCACTAGACATGGCAACAATTCACTCTGGTGTCTGACGACAAACGTTGTGGGCTCCAAAAGCAACCTAATGTTTTCACATGGAGCCCCTCCACCTTCCCTGGGGTTTAACCCATATGACTCTATGTTTTTCTTTTTCTCCAGTGACCCAATACATGCCCCTGAATTTGAGCATGCTGCATGTGTTTATCAGAGTTGTGTGAGAAGTGCTACTCCTTCTCCACAGGTGGACAGAAGTGGAGAGGGTTTGTCTTAAAGGTGCTGTGGTAGACACTTCAACCTTGCTTATCTTTTCACTCATGCCAGCTTCTCATTGCTTGGACAGCCTGGGTGGAAAACTGAAGTGAAGAAAAGACCTCAGCCTCTTGCAGCTCTGGCAGTGGTCACCAGTGCCCTCCTAATGCTGAGCTCTTGGGGAGCAGCTTGACCCCAGCCCAAGGGCTGGAGGTGATTGCTGCGTTGCTGTTTTAGGGATCTTGAATACTGTAAGCACTCTAGTCCCTAAAACAAGCAAAAATGCTGCTTTGCCTCTGCCCTTCAGAGGCACCCAGGAGGCACCCATGTCAGCCCTTACTTTTGGGAATGACTTTGCCCGCTTCTCTGGGATATGATGCCCTGCAACTCTGGAAGACAATTGTAGGTTGGAAACGGGTTCATGGAGCGTACTGTGCTTCTGGCTGCCCAGAAGCAATCTGTCAGCCCAATATAGGCCTGATGTTACATTAAGGACAAGAGCTTTCCAGACAGCATGTAGGGATGCTGCAAAGTTTGCTCAATGTAAGACCACAGAGCACTTTGGGATTCTTGGAAGATAGCTTCTGTATGCAGCACATCCCACATCTCGGTGGTTTTCTCCAGACATGTTTGCTAGCCAATTGCCAGGATTTGAAATTCAGGTACGTTGCAGGATGAAAACATACCCTTCCTCACATTGCTATGACCTCTGAGGTGGTTTATTTGTTAAAGGCATTACTGATTCCCTTGGGAATTGTGCCTTCCTCTGTTTTATGCTCTAAGGATGTGGCTCTTTTCATGTTTATCTTTGATTCAAGCATTGTAAAGAGCAATCCCTCACACTTATATGCTTCATTGTATTCTGGCCATGAGAGATTCTCCCCCACTGTTTGTAACCTCTTTTCAGTGCAGCTAGTAAAATATTTGAACAGAAAAAAAAAGAAAAAAAAAAAAAAGAAAAGAAAAAAAAAAGAGACACTAAACAGCCTCCAGCACTTAGAGGATAAAATGAGATGTAAGGAGAAGGACGTCTGTGGTTAATGCACAGGGCTGGGAGGCCTCAGATGGACCATGGCCTCTCTTAGCTTCTTTTCTGACTTCCTCTGTGACTTTGTCAAGTTATTTGACCTCCTCCTGCTACAGCTCTGGGGTCTTAAACAGACACCATGTTTTCTGCTTGGAAAACCCAGGCAAGAGCAAAGCCACAGCCAGAGTTGCAGGGTCTGGGGGAAGAGGTAATGCTGTTTGTCAGCCCAGCTTGTGGCAAATACAGCCTCCAAGGCCAAAGGAGTCAGGAGTTTCCCCCGCTGCCGCATTTTCCCGCTTGTTGGACAAGCAAAGGCTCGGGAAGCGTTTAGGCTGTGGGCAGCAATAAAGTTTGGAGCATGAGCTGGACACAATTATTGGAGCTGTTTGCAACCTTAGAATCTGAGAATATCTTGGGTTGGAAGGGACACAGCAGGATCATCGAGTCCAACCCCTGGCTCCACACAGCAGCACCCCAAATCCAAACCTATGTTTGAGAGTGGTGTCCAAATACCGCTTGGGCTCTGGCAGCGTGGGGCTGTAACCACTGCCCTGGGCAGCCTGTTCCATGCCCACCGCCCTCCGGTGCAGAACCTTTTCCTCACCTCTACCTGGCCCTCCCCTGACGCAGCTCCATGCCGTTCCCTCGGGCCCTGTCGCTGTCCCCAGAGAGCAGAGCTCAGCGCTGCCCCTGCGCTCCCTGTGAGGGGGCTGTAGACCGCCATGAGGCCTCCCCTCAGCCTCCTCTGCTCTGGGCTGAGCAAACCACAGGGCCTCAGCTGCTCCTCCTTTGGAAAACTGCTATGAATTCAGAACTGAACCAAGTTGGCATGAAGGGGCATCATAGGGTTTAATGTTTAGAAAAGCAGGAAGTCACTGAGACAGTGGATGAGAGGTGTTTGAGAGGAGAGCTCCAGTGGGCAAGGATCGGTGGTAGCCCAGATAAGCCCTCACAATTCAGAGAGTTTTCTTAAATTTCTGGAGCATAATGGCACATCTGGAGACAGAGTGCCAAGTGAATATTTGACATAAATAAGCCAATCTTCCTGTGTGGGAGAAGGGCAGAGGGAGCCTGTGAATTAATGATCAGCTTTTAATTTGTCCTTTCATTGGAATCAATGAAAATGTCAGGATGATTAAGGTTTATGTGCTCATGGGAAAGATGTGAGCTCAAGAGAAAGAAATCAGGGCTATTTTTTAATATATTTGTTTCACTGAAGAAGATGCTTCCCTTCATCTCTAATACCAGAGAAGGATTTGCTATGGATAAATTTCTGAGGAAGCTTAGGCCTCAGCAGAGTCCTCAAACCCACCATCCTGGAGATGTGGGCACTGGCTGCCCTTGGGCACAGGGTCCAGCCTACCTGGTGCTGGCAGATGCAGATTTTCTGGCTGCAGGTGTGTCCTGTTCACTCACCCCAGGGCCAGATGTGCCATGAAAGGTGCAGGACTGGGTACAATTCAGGATGGCAGCAGAACAGTGACAGACTCAAAATCTTGGTTTGGAAAGGGTGGATCCTGCTGATAGATGTGACAAGCTGGCATTGATGTTCTGGAGGCATAATTGGCTTTAGATTATGACTACTGGAAACCTTGATGTCTGATCACCTGAAATGGGCACCTACATCCTTATTTCAGCCAGAAGAGGGGTTCCTGAGTCTCCTCAATGCTCAGACATACAGATCGTCTGCTCTAGCCACTCAGTGCTAGCAGCAATTCCACCAGTAAGTCCAAAACTCAGGTGAGTGGTCAAGGATTTAGTGCCTGCTGGAGGCAGGAGGGACCCAGGGGGGAAATGGAGGACTGGAGATGCGGATTCCTTTGCATGTTGCCTTTTGATGGAGGCTTCAGGCAGCCCCATGGCACTGGGAATGTGTCTGCAAACTGCCAGGCACACTTTGGCCTAATTAAATATTCATTGTGACAAAATGCCACAAGCACAGGGGAGTTTTCAGCGATCACTTCAGCCCAGCTAACGAACACCCTGCTCACTCCAGCGGGGCTCCTGTGATGTGTTTCCACCCTCTCTCCACACTCACCTGCTCACCTTGCCCTGCCTCAAAACCAGGGCAAGAATGAGCTGGGCTTTTGCATCTCACATCTGCTTTGTCTCAGGGCATCGATCCCCCAAATACTTTTATTTTGTCATGGAGGGGCCTGATATAGCAGCCTGTGCTCTGCTCTGCAGGCTCTGGAGTTGAGCTGAGGTTTTCTCCATGTAGAACTGCAGACTGTGACCTATAGCTCCTCTCTTCAGCACGTTGGCTCAGACTGACTTTTTGTTGCAGAAATGTTGTCATTCCCGACACTTCCAGACATGAGCAATGCAACCGTGCTGCTGCCAGCAAACACAGCCCTCAACAAGAGCTTTTGTGATAACATCAGCTCCGCTGTTGTCGCTTTGTTTCCAGCCGTCTCAGGAACTGACCTCATAGTTTCCTAATTTAGAGCTGGCGATGCAGAGCATGGGGAACGTGCGTGCTCAGCACCTGTGGTGACGAAGCCAGCAGGACACCTTCCGGCAACCTGCCCCGAGCCAAGGCCACGTTCCAGCAACCACTGAGCTTCACTGACGGCCTCAGCAGGCATGAGTTTAACCCAAATAAGGACCAGCTATTACACCTACCTGGAAATAGAAGTGAAGGGGTGAGAGTCAGGGTCTGGCTTCCAGCTACATTTCTCTTTTGAGATGAATATGCTTTGCTTGCTGAAGGCAGAAAACTGGATTTCCAACCGATCCACCAATACAGCCTAACACCCATCCTACGACCCCACTGCTCCTTCCTGCTTCAGGGCAGATGCTAAAAGCCCTGTTGTTACGGAATAATTTACTCAGAAAGTTTCCCATAAAATCCTTATTTTGTCGTCTTCATCTCCCCCCATCCCTCCCAGCAACGGGTTTCACATCCCTGCTAAGCTGCTAGGGCTTTTTAGCTCCTTGCTGTTACTACTCTTGCTGCTCTCATTATTGAAATGTCCAACCCTGCCTTAAACTTGTGGTCTGTAGAGATGTACCTGAGCAGTGAATGGCGTGGGTGAATCGTGCTTTATGTAAAACCCTGGGCCCCAGAAATACTCCAGTGAGCTGATTTTTAATGGCTTTAGTTTCCCAGCTGGTTATTTAGCCATCTTCACCAGAAAGTTGTCTCAGTGAAGAGAGAGATCGCCCACATTCAGGATAAACTCATGGTCCTTTTTTTTTTTTTTAGGTTTGGAAAATGTCGCGTTGTCTCTGGTGGTGGATGTGTGTGTGCGTTTTATTTTCTGTGTGTGGCATCCCTGCATATGTCTTGGATTTCTTCAGAAGCTGTAATAGCAAAACAAGCTTTTCTTTGTTCAAAAATAGAAATGGAATGATCAGACAGCTCAGACAAGGACTATGTGTAATGCTTTAGTTTTTTACCATTTATTTAGTAGTTATCAATAACAATAACTATTATTACCATGACTCTTTATGCTCTTGCTTTCCTCATCACTCCTAAGTCTTTCTATATTTGCAAAACATTATGATAGCCCATTCCTGTTTGCTTTCCGCCTGATGAGGATGTTGTAAATTCTGCTGCAATCTGCCTGGAGGTTGCTGTAAGCCGAATAAAGACAGTAGTTTGTGCAGTGCGCTGGAGAGACACATCCCTGCACAGGGCTGGTACTGGTGATGCTGCAACAAGGCACAGAGTTTGCTCGTACCCTGTCTCAGTGGAGATGTGCATTTTGTTCATGCCCAACTACTGGGGAGCATCCTTATGTCCTTTAAGTGAATATATGCCTGGTCATAGGGAAGCTCTGAATTTTGGGCTAGGGTTGCTAGTTCTTATAGCCTAGTGCAATTGGTCAGCTTGAGCAGGGGGAATCTGAGACCTAAGGGATGGTACTGGGTAGCAGAGGGCAGCCTCAGTGGAAATTCTGCAGGAATTAAGGGTGTGGGGAAAGAAGGGGATCTGCATAAACCCATATCCTTTCGTGAATTCAGGGTGGAAGTAATCCTAGGCAACTGGTTTTGTTGCAACTGCACAGATATCTGAGTTGAGGAAGAGGAAAGAAAAAAAACAACAAATCAAAAGTTTTCAGGCTCAATATTCTTGGATGGGGCTTTGCTCAGCTTTCTAGTGGATTTTTCCCCCTGAATTTGGCACAGTTAGCATGACAGAAGCTAAGATGATACATATGTTTTATAACAGTAATGTACACAGTGAGTTTAAAAACAGTTTATCAATGTCTCTCTTGCTTTCTCTCTTTTCTCTTTCTCTATTTTCTGTTGTTCTTCATGTGAGTTCTGCAGCCTCAGCTGAGGAACGAGATGTCATTTTGTTAAGGGAACAGCAATGACATTTTCTTTGGACAGGGCTGACATTCTTGCATTTCTGATGTCCAGGACAAAATGACAGCCAGATAGTTTCCTTTCTGCACATCACTTCTCAAATCCTGGCCATACCCATAAGAGCATTCATTTAGAAGAAAATTCACTTTCAGAGGGGAATTGCCACAGCTGAGTCTAATTACAAGAGCAGAATGCCTCGTGCAGTGCAAGGCACATTTGAATGTGATGGAGACCCCATGAAGAACAATAGCTTCAACTCCCCTAAAGGTGTTGACCACTGTCGACTGGATGTATCACGAGGCACAACAGCTAGGGGCATTCACATGTTTAAGCATCCAGTACCAAAAAGGTTCACAGTATTTCTATACTGGACAAGGTCCATGCAGCCCACAGCTGTAGGCATCAGGGGAAAGTTCAACACTGCAGAGGGGTACACGTCTTGCTTTAGCATCTTAACAGTGAATGTTTCCCAGAGAATACAATGTCTGTTCATGAGGCATAAACCCAGGAGTGGACCACCATGGCTTGGCACATCAGCAGCTGCTGGGGTGGCATTAAAAAGGATACAGCACTGGTTTAGGTTGTTGGCTGTTGCTTACTTGGTGTTTTCTACTGATTTCCCCGAAACTGAGCTGAATTACAGTGACTGAAACCAAATCCATCTAATTTTTTCCCTCTGCCTCTATGTTCGGGCTTGATGTATTATGTCTAGAAGCAAACAGTTAGAATAAGATGCATTTGCTAGATTGTGTCTTTTCATTATCCAGACAGAAGGAAAAGGCAGTTGACAAAGTTTCAGCAGACGGTGCATAGTTGTTGTTTATGTTAAACAAAACGAGAATGTGCAGCATTCGGGTGTATAAACAGCATGACAGCAATAAGCATAAAACATAAGATTGGAAGCAGATTTTACTTTCAGGCCTTGGGGAGCAGATGGATCTGAGATCATTGTGCATTTGCGTACAACTCCAAGACCTATAGAAACTCATTTATTCCCCATGTCAAGGCATTTTACGGGAGTCAAATGTAGCATGGCTGCAAATGGATGCAGCTCCACTGAACATAATGGGCTGGACCCAGGCACCTAGATCTGTCTCTTAAATTGCTCCAGCAACACTAAGAGGATGGAGTGCTGCTTTAGTCTTGCAGTCAGAGATTGCCTTGTCATCTTAATGTTCAGGTGGCATAAAGACGAGGCAGCCCCTATTTGCATCTGCTCTGTGTGCAGGCTGGAGGCAGCCAAATGGGAGAGGAGTTGCAGCCGGTGGAGACTGCTCTGCTGAAGTTGCACAGAAGCTGGTTTCCTCCCTGCATATAAGATATATGCTACATATGTATGTATGCATATAAAAGATTTAATGTATTGATATACTGTTATATGAAGGCTAATTTTTTTCTCTTGATTGCTCTTTTCTTACCTCAGCCCAGATCTTGCGCTGAGCTGAGCACAGCTGGCAGTGGAGATGTGGCTCAGACGATGGAGCTGCGACTGTTTGTACCTGTGTGCTTCAGGACCAATGTTGTAGGATAGAGCAGAAGCCAGACTCACCCTCTGTACACTGGTAGAGCCAGAGATATCATTTCTCAGTTTCAGAGGGCCAACTGCATTGATTCAAAGCCTGCCCTCATTCAGTGCTTGCAGAGGCAGGAGCACACGGGTTGCCCATTATGTATGGCCCTGATTCCTTGGCAGAACTGCGTCACTGAAGTGAGGGACATAATGAGAGATTTCAGTCCCAAGCAGAGACCATCCAAGCAGGTGGGAAAGTGATGGGCCAGCATCCAGCCTTCAGAGCACAGACCAAAGCGAAGCTGTTTTAAATAGTAACAATGGCCCTAATCCCTCAGCAGGATGTAGAGATGCAGATTGGTAAAGGGAAGAAAGGGCAGAAAATAGCAACCACAGAAAGTGTGTGTATGTGAGAATCCCTTTCAGGACACATTAGTGGGATGCAGTGAATAGGAAGAAGAGACCCCAGAGCGTGTTTAAAACAGATTCCTGGTATAATATGAACCACTGTAAATGAAGTACTGTACAAAAGAAATAATAAAAATATATCACTGTGGTCAGTTGCACTGGCTGTGTTCAGTGTTTAATGGCATCAGAGCTCATCATTAACTAAGAGGCAGAATAATGTGAGTAAGCAAGAGGGCAATTGGGAGGAAGAACATCAGGACCACAATGGGGACCCAGTGAGGTTTCTCCCATGACAGCTTCAAGAAGTGAGGGCCCAGGAAAGAGAGAGAGCCCACCTGCCATGCATGGCTTGGCAAAGCCACCTCCACCTCCTCCGTCACAGTTCTCCTGCAGTGATTCGTCTGCAGCAGCCGCTCGCCTCCGAGCGAGGAGTTTTAATAAGTGATCGTCATGCGCGAGCCATGCGTGTACGCGAGAGAGGATGGGGACATGTATTTTTAAACACGAAAACTCCCACCAGCCGCAGTTTGAACACGGGCTGTATGATCTTCAAGGGAAGGAGAAAAATATGCTGGTTTCCTCCAGAACTTGATCATTTGCTGCAAAGTGGATGGTTGATCCAAGAAGAGTTGTGGAAAATATGGTCCACAAAGGACTGTGATTATGGGGCAGTGTGAATTTTAGGATGGGCTGTTAGAGGCCCTGTCCCAGGAGAGGTGTTAGCTGCTTTCCATCCAGAAGCCATCTCCAGATGCCTCTGACTGGAGTGCCTCAACTCCAGCAGATTAGGATGTAAATCTATATGGGGCAAATCTTGGATGGCTGTATTTGAATAATCTGTACAATCCTTAGGAGAAACTGGGTGAAATCCTCCCTCCAGTAACTCTGATGGCAGATGTGCCACTGACTTCAGTGGGGTAAGGACTTCCCTGGGCTTCTGACTCTGCCCTCTTGGCTGATCGTGGTCTCCAGATTGGATCGGAAGTCGTGCCAAGTCTGAAGCAGCACACCCCATATCTCAATGAAATCACTCAGGCAGGTCAGATTTGTATCCTGGGTGTTTTATTTTTCACTGCTTATACCCTGCCCAATGGAAGCTTTTGTCATGCTGAAGAGATCAGCTTTATTGAATTTGGCTTGATGTTAGCATTGACTGGACAGGCTGCATCTATTCAGAATGGGCCATTACTAACCCTTTACTAGATACCCAGAGTTCAAGAATCTGAAGTGTCGTGCTTTGATGATGTCAGTGTCTCAGTGCCAATAACCAGTTGTCAATATGCATCCAAGCTAAGATCTCTTTCTTCTCTGCTTTTTTTAGCATAGAAGAATATACTTTTGTGGCCTTTATGTTGAAGACCACTGTCTGCTTGCACAGAAGCTGGTGAAGGTGCATGGCAGCAACCATGAGCTGAAACATTGGTCCTCAGGGCTGGGCTTTGGTTACCCAACAGCCTCCTTTGGCTCAGCTGTGTTGAGGCAAGGGCGGCTTGAGCTGCGTTTGAGGTTCTTGGTCTCTGAATCTTTAAGGCAGTTGGGAAAGTAGGAAGAGAGGTGAAGAAATGCATCCTACAGCCTCTCTGGTGAACTCCATGGCATGGAGGATGGTGACAAAGGAAGGAAGGTTATGGGAAGGAGCAGGGAGATCATAAAAAACAGAAGACTTTAAGAAAACATGTTGTAGGTTTACGCTAAACACTCACCTGCTGCCCTGACCTCTCTTGGCCTCTGGAGACTTATTACAACAGTGAGGTGGTGTTTGTGCATGACAAGGGATTTTAAAAATGAGCGATGGAGAAAGCCTTCCCCATGCCCTCAGTGTGACCTGCCATTCCCCAGCACCACAATGTACATGGGTCACAGTTCCCTATGATTCTGCACGTCTCATCAAATACCTGCATACCTCGAGCTGGTAGCAGAGCCCCAGGCTGGTGAAGGGGACTTTAAGTCAGCTCCTGAATGTTGCTGGGCCTGCCCATGTGTTAGAGCAGTGTTTGGTCCCAGCGCTAGAGGGTTGCGCGGTGCTCTCAGCTGACCTGGCATTTCCAGTTCTAAGGTTTCCCATTCTCAGCAAAACAAAAAGCAAAGGACAGAACTTACCCTGCCTAATTTCTACTAAGAAGGCACTTCATGAAAAGTGCAAATACAGAACTTGCTTTGACTCCCGAATGGATAAACTCTGGAATCCAAAGGATGTTTGAGGACAAATTTTCAGAGGTTGGCACGTACATACTGACTGTAAAATTACTTCACAGAGCCAAGCTGTGCATGCTAAATCCATATTTGCCTGCGCAAACAAGGTGCTTATGCATGCAGTTAGACGTTTTGCAGACAAAAAGGCACAGGCAAGTTCAACCCTGGCTTTCTCTGTCTTTATGACTGTACTTAGCAGTACTTTTCCCCAGCAAAGAATGCTTCACAGGGACCAGTGTTTGCAGGGAAGAGCTCATGCCATGGCCCCAGATGGAAAGGCTTTAAGCTCAGAGCTTAGCTTCAGATAGACCGTTTTAATTGGGATGGTTCCCAAAGCAATGAATAATCAGCCTTGAGTTTCAAATTACCTCGGAGGAACGTCTCCTTAGCACACAGTGGGAAGGTGCCTGCAGCATGAATTCTCACTCTCCATTTGATGCCGCAGCTTTGGCTTCTGGTGTCAGCAGGTAAGAGCTCAGGGTGACTGCTAGAAAATACTCAAAACCACCCTGATTTTTGCTCCAGGGCAAAGCTCAAGTCTGATGTCTGTGTTGTGAAATGATGTTCGGATCTGTGGGCAGCCTCAAGCCATGCCAATACTCCTGACCCTTCTGACTTTGGTGTGTGTCACCTGCAGTGGCTTGAATTCAACACCTGCATGATTCTTTGGGAACAGCCTGGGGTTGCCTTCATCCAGCCTTGGGGTTCTTGCTCTTCCCCTTCCAGAGCCCTCCAGAACAGAGCTTGGGTGTACTATACCAATGCTGGGTGTACCAGTGCTGGGTGGACCTGAACACAGGTGGTGGGGATGGACCAGGTGTGCACTGGTGAAACATCGTGGGATGATGAGCACTTTATCTACAATTGTGCAGTGCAGAATATCCTTCCCTTACTGCCTGTGCTGTCTGTGTGCAGAGAATCGTGCTGCAAGAGCAGATGGTCGTACCTCAGTGTCAAGAAGCAGAGGGAAACTGTGCTGCTCTTGGGGAGATAATAAAGGGCTAAACATCCACAAGCTTTGAAAATAATTGTCTGAGTCAAGCATGCTTCTAATCCTGCCTCTCCCATGACATTCCTGCCTCCCTGAAGATCTTTGTCTCCTGCTCAGCTCTCCGAGAAAACTTGTGTTAGTTATAATAGCAGCTTGGGGATAGATATTACAACCAGGGCAACGTAAATAAGACATTTATTTTCAACAAATGGCATAGGTTGTCTGATCTGCCATGCTCTCATTTGGCATCCTCAGAAATTTAAGGCCTGATATTTGGTGTCCAGTGCATCCATAACAATGTGGATTCATCACAGCCCTAATTATAGCACTCGGGTAGCTCATGCGAGGTAGTGTGAGGTTTATTTATAGGTAGTATTTATAAACAGACCAGCTATCTTCCAGGGTCTTAAGGCGAGATGTGTTATGGTGATTGCTCTGAGAAGCATCACAGTGAGCGCTGCTGCATGAGCCCTTTCCCCTTCCCATGCAGGGTCTGCAGCAGACAGGATCTCCCCATCCCACTCCTACCCTGGATGCCCGTTTGGGTACCCAAACTTATTTGCTGCACTTTCTGGTGCCTTGCAGGAGAAGGGGGAATGTCTGAAAATAGCGATTTCCCAATGCTACGGAGGGCATGTGACAAGTGTGCAGTTGTGTCTCAATAGGCCTCTGCGGCGTTCAGCTGCAATCATGTGGCTTAATCACCTGACTGTGTAAATGAGTTTCCCTTGACAAGATTCGATCCCTTTGGGCCCCTTGACTAATTACCTGCTATTGTGAGAGGGCCTGCTTGTTGGGAAAAGCAACTCTTGTCTTCCAGCAAGAGCAAAATAGAGAAATAAAAACAAAAGTCTGGAGATCAGAGGGTGCTCAATTACTCTCCATATTTAGTGCCATACAGAGAGTCATTAATTATGTTCCTCTTTCATGACAAAAGTTACTTTTGTAAACATTTTTGCTTGTTTTTTCTCTTTTTTAAACAAAGATACCCGTATTTTTTTCCTCTTTAATCACCCTGTAGCATATGCCATCTTTGCAAGAAGGAACCACACAAGAAAACATGCCCCATAGCACCATACAGCTTGAGTTTCTGGGTGTAAAAATCTTCTGGATGTCCTGCAAAACAGAGATCAGAGCCCCTACCCCTACAGATCCCCTGGATCAGAGCTGCATGTTGCTATGAGCACAGAGGAGCTGCCTGGCTCCATGCATATGGGTGGTGAAGATGTACAAAAGAATTTGAAAAAGTAACGAGTTGTCCACACAGGGAGCTGGCATCTCTTTAGAGGAAGCCATCATGTCTGGGATGTGTGTGGAGACCTTTACCATGTTGTGCCAGGCTTACACCATTCATTTCTGGCTTTGTGAATCTGCAAATGCAAGGTGGCAGAGCTTTTTGATCCTGTTGAATGGTGGAGAGATGCCAGTGCTGCGCTGGGTCCTGGGTGATTTATGGTATCTATAAACTTCAGCAAGCCAGGATCAGCCCCTCTTCTTTTTTATTTTATTTTTTTCAGAATATGCAGAAAACAGCACCAAATTTTCCTAAATTAGCCTCTGTACTGACGTGCTGTCTCTCACTTCTTTGGTGTCAAGCTCTTTTTTCAGTAGTGATAGAAATCACAAAGAGAAAAAGAGGGGACCTATACCTTTTATTAGAGCATCACAAGGCCATGGCTCACAGCTTGGCTGGTGTCAGTCTCCATGTACCAGCCTGCTCCTCCCTGGGATGAACAGAAAGTCTTCTCCTGCCCTTCTCAGGAAGAAGAGGCATCTGTGTTATTTCCTGGTAGGAAAACTCTATTTATAACGGATAATCCCATAAGGAAATGGTCAGGAGCAAATCAAAGACTCGGGAACAGGTCATTTTCTATTCTCTCATTTTTCACTGCTTTAAGCTCCACTAAGGACAATGAAGCTGCCATAGGCTTAGGCAGCAAAGCTGAAATCCAGCTGAAGCGGGCCCTTAATAATGCACAGTGGGGCATTGATCCAAAGCTTCAGTCCTGGATCACTTTGTGCAGTTAAAACCCAGGAGAAGGATACATCTTCAGTGGTACTCTTTGAAGGCACACTGTGGAGCTACATATTAAAATTGCAGTTTCTTCTCCATTTTTGTTATGAACTGATATGAGTGGGAATCTTCCAAAGAAATTTCCACTCAGAAAACACCCATCTTTCAAAAGCAAGCTATTCTGAGAACAGATACCCATCCGTGAAACTTTTGAAGGATGAGTTTCTCAAGGTAAGGATGCAAGAAAATAAGAAGATATGTGGATACTGACTTCTGTCAACTAAGCAATAATATGTGTAAGACACTTGGATTGGATGTGCAAGGATTACATTTAAGACCCTGCTGTGTGTTGTGAGGTGTCATTATGGTCTTTCCCAACCTAGATGATTCTATGATTCAATGAGCCCAGCATGCTTAACTCGGTTGGTTGGTTTTTTTTTTTTTTCAGTAGTTTGATGAAGCAGAGCAAGTCAGTCAGCATTTCTTTGATCTTTCTGACTTTTTCTTTTGGTCTTTTCTGACTTTTAAGCAACCCTCTGCCCCATTGTTCAATGTAGACCATTCTTTCTTGAGCTAAATTTTTGTATTTTCACCAGTCTGATTCCCCAGAGCACAGAAGGGATTTTACTGTATTTGCTCATCGGTGAGTTGCCCTTTATGAGAATTATATCCTGACCTACTTGCTGCAGCGCTGCTTCCAAGAAATCTTCTATAGCCCCACCCTGGGAGAGAGATTTATCCTCCACAAATACTTCTTCACTTCTTAGCAAGATCAGTTTGCAGCTGGTCTTGACCCTTGGTGTCCAATTTAGCGATGCACACCTGGTCCAGACTGTTGGGAAAGGTTGTGATCCCCTGGTTGTTGATTTGCAGTGGGGGTGCACCTTGCTATTCCACATGTTGGGAACCTTCCTAACCTTGATTTCTTACATCCCTGCATCCAGGGAACATGGTTCCTCTTGGTGCCTTCTTGGCTGACTTCAGTGTCTGTGTATGTTTAATTTCTTGCTGCCCAAATTAATTTCCCCATCTGCAATTTTTTTTTCTACTGAAGCTCTCCCAAGACTCCTAATCTTGATGACCTTTCTAAGACAAAATACAAGTCAGCTTGTTTCCCCAGGCAGATTTTCCTAATTTCTTACAGCTCTGTTGACAACACATTCCCACCTCCATCTAATTTCTTTTGGATACGATGACTCCTCTCCTAACTCTAGGGAGAGTAAACAATACCAGGAGGAAAAACAACCATTTTGGCTGCTTGCTGAGAAGCAGTTTGTCCTGTTTAAGGAAAATCTGGAGAGAGTCTATTAGACACAAACCAGAGGCACAAACTGCCTCTTACGAGCTGATAACTCATGTCTACTTTCTTCTTCATGCTGATGTTTTCAAAGTCTTCGTCAGCCATGAGCATCTCCACTGGGTCACTTCTCACCTGACTGCTGAGATTTCTGCTGAGCACCATAATATATAAAGTTGTTTTTTTCCCGCACTTTGATGTAATTATACTTTTCACAGCCAGAGAGAATTGAAGGCATTCGGAAGGGAGCATCTGAAGCATCAGCTGAAGCTCAGGTCTTCAGACAGATCCTCCTGTTAAAAGCATCCTTAAAGAGCCAGTCAAAACGACTCACCAAAGGTGACCCAGGACATCTGTAGCAGAGGGAGAACTGAACTCTGATCTGCTGAACTCCACACTACAGCCCTAAACAGAGGATTATGTGTGTTTTCTTCTGTAGTGATGGGATAGAGGAGAAGTAGGGATTTCCAGGAAAAAAACTCACTTCTTCAAATCACTTTAAAGGCCATGGACCTAATCCTTCTTGTGCTATAAATGTGCAACAGGACTAATATAAGCAGGGGAAAAACAAGAGTAACCTTCAGCTAAGATACGCTTGCAATCAAAACTCTTTTTTTTTTTTTCTAAGCTCTTTCCACTTCTGTATCGAGGACGTTTAAAGAACAACAAGGACTCGAGGCTATTCACAGGGTCTGGGTTTCTGGCACTCCTGAAGCTGCTGCAGGGTAGCAACATTTCTGTATTCAGATGACTTGCTGACTCTGTCATAGCCCTGGTAGAACACTATTAAAATAGTTATTTCTAATGACATTTTCCAACGTAATGGAGATTCCTATGTATGTTAATTTATTTGCTTTGAGGATTGCATCATCCCAAAGGAAGTGTAGCCAGAGAGATTTAAAACAAAAGCGGTCTGTCTCCAGGTTGAGCTGTGATACTTGGCAGTGATACTGCTCTCGACTGAGTCCAACGTGCTGTTTTAGCATATTGTTCCCCTCCCCATAATGTCATGCTGGAAGGATGGCATTTCTTGTCTCCCGATCTGTAAAAGATACTAGACGAGCTATTTAAGCTACCGGTGTCCTTGAATGACGTTATTAGTCCATGCAGGACCTTGTACTGAGAGCATTACCAGGATTTCAGGGGGATTGCTCAGGAAGCAAAATGCTCAAATGAGACTTTCTCATTACTGAAGCAAAAGCCATGGAAAAGTGCTTACAATTTGGTTATAGGACTGACATATTTATTCCTACTACTGTCCCAGTATTTTATTAGCTAGTGTCTTAAGAGATTAATTGAGAGGGTGGGATATCTAGGGTGTGGGAAGGATTTCTTTGCCCATCTCCAAGTTCCATGAAATGGACACAATGCTAAGACACTCATTTTCATCCCCAAAAGCTGACGTATGCTCAATGATAAATGGAAGGGACACCACTGTGTATTGTCCATGACAATATTTGGCTAATCACCACTGATAAGTTCCTACCCACTGTTGAATTTTCTGAGAGCTGTGCTGAAGGTATGACATGCTGGAACTTCATCCCCTTCTTCTGCCTCCAAAGGTGGCTGTAAGGCCTCAAAATACCAAGAAAGGAGCGCCTTGCTCTTTCCACCATGCTCTTATAACAACAACTTGGTTAATGTCTCAGTTGAATGGTGAATGTATCAGCTCTACTGCAACGAATGAGAACTGTGGCTGCATGTGATTACAGTCAGAAGAGCTGATTTTTATCATTTATGCTGGTGAAAGAGGCTGAATGGGCTGGCAAACACATACCTCCGATTGAAGAATAAGATCATTTTTTAAAAAATAAAAATTAATGAGGAAATCAACCACTGGTTCAAAAAATCTTATCTTGAATTTTAAAGATTTGCTTATTGAAAAATTCCTCATAAAGTCATAGAGACTTCTGTTGAAACCTAATAGGAATTGGATGAAGAAAGAAGAAACTGATAAATATTACTTTGTTTTAGGACCATTGCATGGAAAATGCCAGCTATGACACATTCCTGATCTTAAAGGTCACATGACAGGGATATGGACATGGATATAGACGGGGCAAATGCTCCTAGGATTTGTGTAGCACAGCCTTCCCCCTCTGGTTCTCTCCCTTGGAAGAAAGGGAACTCCTAGAAACCTGCCCAGAAAACAGGGGGCAAGGACTATCTCCTTTGGGCTCCCTGGTATGCCTATGCTTGTTGTCTTAGCATGGGTAAGATGGTCAAAAATCAATTCCTAAGCAATCTCTATTGATATGTTAAGGCTATTGCAATTATATTACTCTTCCCTCCCACCTCACAAATTGGCCATTAATTAAACGGCAAAACAATTCTGTCTGGTATTTAAATGTTGAGCCTGGATTATCTTCACAGTTCATTATCTATTCCTATGGATATCCAAACGCACAGCTCTGGTTCTGAGGAATATCTCAGTGAAATGTTTAATCTTGTTGCACTGATCTGCTAGCTACCTGTATTCAGAGGTACATTTGCCCACTCCATCAGCTGGAGACAGCATCTACCTCTGCAGCTCAGCCTCGTACTGGAGCTGTCTAAAGAATTTATGGTCAGGTTCAAAGGATTTCAACGGGATAACTGATCAATTAAAAAGTGGAAGTCATTTACTCTGCTTTAGATATGCTTTCGATAGAGAAGTTTAGAGGTGTTTAAGTTTAAAGTCGGTGATTGCACGTTTCTTTTATGTTCAGTGGAACAATCACTGCAGGATCCATCTACATTTTCTCAGTGGAGAAAAATGGCCCTTTCTAGAGGGCAGTTCTTCTGACCTCTCCCAGACACTTATTTTACGATGAGATCACTTCCCATCTCCCCATTGGCTATAAAAGAGGCTGAGGGTCAGCAGGTCTCAGACGTCTGACTTTTGGATGCTGGAATTAGGGTAGAGGGGCTGTACCCTGCCTGCCCCCTCACTGGGCTGGGGAGCGAGCAGGCTCGTGTCTGGTGCCAGTCTGTGTCCTGAGGTAGAGCTCTGGCCACTTTCTTTTTCCTTAATACATAAACAAGAAATACCCTGCTGAACAGTCAAACCCGAGGAGGAGCTTTCAAGATGGTGGAGGGGAGATCCTCCCTTACCGCTTTATTTGGAAACAGAGTACATTGGGCACAGTCTTGCTGGACAAAAATAAAATGGAGTTCCTAGGGGTACCCTTACAGAGCCACCCTTCAGAGCAGCTCCCACACCCTGGCTGAGCCAGGAATACAGTTTAGGAGGCTTCAGTCTCTCATCTGCTCTGTAATGCACACTTCAAGCAAAAGGGATCGTGCTCCTCACCTGTAAGAGCGAGAGGAGCCAAGGGGAAAGCAGGAGCGCAGATGCTAACAAGCTGAGTGCTTTTGTTACTGAGGCAATAAAATCTCTTTGCACCTATTATTCCTTTCTGTGCCCATTTATAAGTGTTTCCACAATGCACATAGTGTTGTTCAGAGTTCTCTGCGTCTGACTTGTTTTTTAAATCTCTGTTATACTATTATCTGGAGCACATTAACCCCTAGGTGCTTAGGTTTTCAAATGTATAAGCAATGCCAGAGGGAGAGAGAGGAAAAAAAATCTAATCCTGTTTAAAAAAGAGCTAGAAGGTGAAATAGCAGAATAATCAGTCTTTAACACAATTTACCGTCACCTTCACCACAAGGTCCCTTTGCTCTGTTACTCAGAATTAAGAGACAAACTCAGCTAAGTTACTGCAACCCAGAAAACATGCGCACACACATAGACACACACACACACACACACACACACACACACACACGAGTAAATCAGTGTCTAGCAGCTCCCTGTGGTACAATTGTTGGAAGCACAAACCATTTTTAAACTGATACCAGAAATGAACTTTTATTTTCAATCATATTTACTGTAAATTAGAAATTACTCAGTAAAATGCAATCTGTTAGGCAAAATGCATCCTGTCACTTTCAATTAACTAGCTAAAAGGTTGTTAATGAATAAATATTGACTTTTAGAGGAAATGGTTCTTAACCAGCCTCAGATCCATGCGCACGATAATTGACAAATGATCAATACGGAGCTGGTACACTCCTGCTAACCCAGAGGTAACTGTTCAGAATGCCTAGGCACAACACTAAATGACCAGTTGTACTCTGGCCCGGCTGTAGTAGTGGAGTAAAGGGATGCCGAAATATGGAAAAGCAGCCTTATGTTGATGCATCCCACTCTACTGAAAACTCTAAAACGAAACAGCCAAAATTGTAAGCTTGGAGACAGAAATGAGCCATTCAAGCACCCATGCAACAAAGATCTTCAACCAAGAGCTGAGACAGCTCTACCTCTTTGCAAATCTGATACTTTATTTGGTACCAAAAATATGCATGTAGATGCTGTGCAGATCGGCTCTTTAGGCATCTAAGAGTTTCTCTGACAGCTGTGTCTGGAAAAGCTACCCAAGATGACATGCCAGGGCTGTACTCTGATGCATATGGTGACTTGCACTGGCTCATGTCCGGTGTTTCATCCACCAGGATCCGCAAGTCCTCCTTGGCAGCACTGCTCTCAAGGAGTTCTTCTCCCAGTCTGTACAGGTATCTGTGATTGCCCCCACCTAAGTGCAACAGCTTTCACCTGGCCTAGTTGAACCTCATTAGGTTCACATGGGCCCACTTTTCAAGCCTATCCAGGACCCTCTGGATGGCATCCCTTCCTTCTTTAACAAAGAAGACAGCAACTTAACAAGATTCAAGTGGGCTGAATACACTTGATTATTTACTGCATAGAGGTTAAACGTGCATGTACAGGAGACCCTCCTGTAGAGTCAAGAGCTTCAGAGACGACCATCTTGCTTTCTAAACTCCTTGAACCATGGAAGTAAGGAGCCTATGTATGGCTGAATCTACTCCTAGTCTCAGACTTGGTCAATACTTTACGCCTAAAGGTTGTGGAGGCCCTCCTTTTGAGTCACAAGGTCCAGAGTGGATCCCTTTGCTTTCCAAACTCCTTGAACCACAGAGATAAGGCACCAGGTGCATCTGGATCCACTCCTAGTCCCAGGCAGTTTGTGTCTAAGGGATCACATGCACACAATCAATCATATATGTAATCTTAGCAAAACTAACACAGCTTAGAGCAGACTATTAGTCACTTACCAAGGATCTATATTGTCAAGATGTCTTGATGTCAAGGTATAAGGAATCTCTGTGCAAGTGTAACCTCATGAGGCATCCCTATCTGAGGGGAGATCCTGGTGTACAGCCTGCTGTCGTGCAGGAGAGCTCAAGGGGCTCTTGGATTGCTCATATTTATGGAATAAGATGGTTGACTCATATTCATACTTTGTTTTTAGGCGTGTGCTCAACTGGCCCTCAGATGTTGGACCAGCTGTCTGCTATCTGTTCTTTCAGCCCCAGTTTGTGGCATACTGGTAGTCATTAATCTGTCCTAGTGAGAGTGTTATCAGTACTGTTGCTCATTGTCCTCCTGTGCAAGGCCTTGTGTGCCAGGCCAGGCCGAAAGAGGAAGTTAGAGGAAGAAGGAGTAAGGGAGAGGACTGAGGGAGTGAGGAAGTGAGCACACCATCACAGAAGGGTACTGGAGCTTCTTGGGCTGACTAAGGCTTTCAAGCACATCCCTCACAGTCTTCATTTCCTGTTTCATCTCCTCTATGTAGGAAAGTAAAGGCTGCTTGTTTCAGTGCTTGAACGCTTCCGGTTGTTCCTAAATTAAAAAATGTACCTTTGAAGCTCTCATTTCTAAATACGGAGTGATCGTGTTTGAAACATGACAGCTGCCATCAGCTGGGATTTTGAAGAGTTAAGCGTTTTTACACGTGTTGACGTTTCAAGTGTTTTTTTTTTGCTTGAATGGAAACACAATTGTCTCTGGCTCCCTGGGCTGAAGATGATCAAGATTATGAAGTTTATAGATGCTTTGCTGCTCTGGCATCTAAATGGAAATGAATCCATCAGCTGAGACACCTCAGGAGACCATCAGCAAGACTGCTGTTTGAACTAAGCCAGTTGCTGTGGCTGTTCAAGGAGACCTTCTGGAGTGGTACTGGCCCTGTCTTAGACAGGCAGGATTGCCTTTGTTCGAAGTATCCTGCTGATCACTCTGATGTGCTGGGTTTGACTGATTTTGTTACGTGAGGGCTGAAAATTTATTCCAGTTGCTCTAGTGGTACTAGTGAGAGAAGACTGTGTCGTCTTGTGGTTTTAGACTTCTTGTCTCTTTCCTTCATAGAATCACAGAATAAGCAAGGGACCTTTAAAGGCCATCTGTTCCAGCTCCCCTGCAATGAACAGGGACACCTACAGCTAGATCAGAGTGCTGATCAGAGCCCAGTCCAGCCTGACCTTGAATGTCTCCAGGGATGGGGCTTCCACCACATCTCTGGGAAACCTGTCTTTTTGTCCATCTATGTTTACCTGACTTATTTTTACCTTTGACCAGAACAGCATGGCCTGTTGTGTGCAGGACAATTCTACAGCTGCACCACATTTGAGTTCCAGCTGGAATTGAAGGACATGTTAGCGAGGTGCTATGCCCAACCTAACAGGGCCTGTTTATCAGGAGGGCTATGTAGCACACTTTCAATGGTGCAGCTATGGCTTCCGACTCTGGGATAGATCATCTAATGCTTAATGGAGGATTTTTTCATTTATTTTTCTTATATATTTTTCATATATTTTGTAGGGCATGTTGCAGGCGGAACCTTGGAGACTTCTTGCCAGGAAAGGGTTTTGCAATATAACTCCAGAATTTTCTTGATAGATCAGGTATTTGGAGTGTAGATGAGAATTTGGAGGCTCTCTGTGAAGACTGTAATTAAGAGTTTTGCTGTTCACAAGAAGGACACATATACAGGTTAGATTTATACCCAAAGTGCCTTCCATATAAGAGTATCACTAGCTGGATTGTATTCTAGCTCTAATGCAAGGGAAGAACTTCAGTGCTGTGATGTTCTCTCTCTTCAATTGCTCCTCAGATGCACCTAGATTCCTCTCACGTTCCCATCTGTGTGATAAGTAATGCAGCACAAAATATAGGACTGGATATTTGGTGCCTCAACAACAGTAAAAACTAACAGCATTGCACAGGGACTAATAAAGCTGAGATAAGAACTGCTGGGCTTTTCTCTTCTTCATTGGCAGTTAAATGTGATTTCTATTATCTCACTGTTTGCTTTAATGTTATATGGAACCTGTCAAAGCCCCATAGTCTTGCCGCTCACTGTTTGACTAGAAAGAAAAGACTACGTAAATTACAGGAACTTTTGCTACTGAAAGGTGTGTAAAACTATTCCATCTAATTCATGGCCCCCTTTATCATAAGTGATAGTAGAAATGCAGAAGATTAACAAGGTCAGATGAGTTTGGGATATCAGGCCAAATCTATAAATCTTCTGACTTTACTGTATTCTCACCATTATCCCTAGATCTGCTGCAACCTATATCCATCTCTCATATACTCCACCTCCAGATCATCTTCTCCCGTAAAGGCCACTGATTTGGCAGCCTGCTTACCAAAGCTACCAAAACTGCAATAATTGGCAGAAAGGATGTGACTTATAGGATGTCAGGCTACTTCCTCATGTCCCTGCTCAGGCAGTGATGACAGACAGGCATCTTGAAGAATGATTGAAAGGGTCATTACCTGTACAAAGTGCCTTAATTAATTCAGGCACAGTTCCATGCTCTCTCCTCCTCTTTAGGAGCTCCTTTTTGAGCATCTGCCTAAAATGGCCGTGCACAACATGTTGGACCTGACATATACTATAATGCACTTTGAGGCAGCAGAAACTTTAAGTGTCATTGTTCTACCTATGGCAGGTAGCCTTGTAATTAAAATTTGCATGGTGGCATCACAGCATGGCTTACTTTCTGTCTAGTCAGATTTTACCCAGCAGCTTTGACTTTGAGGATGGTGTTTTGACAACAGAGCTGAGTCCTTGGTGGGAGCCTTGTGCTCACTTGCTGGAGCTGTGCTGCTGATGGCCGTAAAACAGCCAGAACAGGACATGAGTTTATAAGGTATATATGATATAGGAAGGAGACTTGATCTCTTTGGTAAGTATCCAATTCTTCAATATGATCACATTTCTCCAGCTGGCAATTTGTAGATTGATTGAAATATCAGGGATGTAATGAAATCTCTCACCACACATTGCTCATTCTGTGCCAAAATCCTCATCACCCTGGTTCTGTTATCAAAAAAAGACCATAACATTGCTACTTAATATTCATGTTACAAAATAAATCAGGAGCAATTGGGCCGTGTTGTGTTACATACTGCACAAACACACAAAGTTGTATCTCCTTCCCCAGGGAATGTGTAAGATGTGCAAGACATGTAAGGCATGGAAAAGTTTGCTGGCTTGTGAGGGAGAGCCTCCATGGCAAACCATGGATTGTCCCACCTGTGTGCTCTGCTCTCAGCTCCCTACACCAGCAGAGCAAACTTCAGAAATTTCAGAGTAACTTTCACAGGAATTGTTGATGTTGGCAATGGGAAGGAGCCAGTAGGTCAGCTCTGGTCCTGGAACAAAATGGAAGAATGCTAGCAATTCAGGTGTATTAAAGACCATTGAAAAAAAATACGAAAGGAGTGGAGGATAAAGTTTCCTGTGATTATTCCAAAATGGTGCATGGCTTTTTCTGTCCTGCTCCAGCCTTGAGCATTACTCTCCTGCCACTACAACATCACATGATCAATTTCACATGAGCTGATCCCTTAGCATGAAGATCATAAATACCCTGTAGCTTCAGCAAAGCCCCAGCTACATGCAATTGGGCTGATCAGGACATAGTGACTCCTGCCAGCTTGGAAGCAGGCAGCAACATGCACCCTGGATCCAGCTCTGGGAGGTGGCAGGGAAAAGTGAAGCATGTATGTTGAATCAGATCTTACAGGAACCAGGCTAAGGTCTGTACAGTCCTGCTCAGTTAACACTTTTTTGCGGATGGAAAGGGCACAGAGAGTGTCTGACTTTAGATCTGGAAAAAGAAAAAGGTAAATTTTGAGCTGGAAGATGCGCAAGAGGAGAGAAGCAATGCCTCATGTTCACAGTCACTGTGCAGCTGGTGGAGAACACATTACAGAGTAGCAGGACTGAGGATTAAAGAGAAACTGTTCCCTGTGCTCACAGCAGGAAAGGACAGCAGCCCTGTCATCCTCTCAGGAGCTGCTCTCAGACACACTCTTAAATACGAGAGGATAGTGATTAAGTTCCTTCCCTGGGAGCTTGCCTTTCTGAGACAAGAGAAAAAAGGAAACATGTAAACAAATATTAAACAGGCAGGCCAGCCTCCCACGTTCAGCTGGGCTCTGGGCTGTTGCTTTGCTGCCTTTTGAAGGAGATGTGTGTGCCTGTGTTTCATGCTTGCTTCAGCTTGTGCTAACTTTTCTGCAGCCTCCCTCTGTCTTTACATCTGCATCCATTCCTGTTTCTGCTGCGCTTGTGCTGTACAATGAAGTGGGAGTGAGACTTCTGCTGATAACAGTTTTTCTTCAAATGAGTTTGTGGGTGATGTTTGATTATTCAGTTCTGATGCTTCCTCTCCTTTCCCAAAGTCCATCCATCCTTTGCTCTTGCAAAGGACAAAGGTAAAACAGCTGCCAAAGGACAATTTAGCACCCAAAGCCAGCCTACGGGTGCAGGCAACGCTGCATCTTTTAAACATTTCGGATGCATCCTGTTACATCGATCTGCACCTCACAAGTATGTTCTGTTGCATTATGTCACAACTGACATGACATGAGGTAATTGGATTTGATATGACATAATCCACCTGTAACACAACATGTGATAGATGAAAGGACTTTCCCTGAGGCAAGCAGAAGCCAGCTGGTACTGTACAACACCTGCAAAAAGAGATGGTTTTTAATCATCTCCTCCTGCCTGACTGGGGTGGCAAGTTGTTCAGTCTATGCACATCACTAAGTGATAACTCCAAATGATTAATTGCTTTTCAGAACAACACTTTGTGTTTTATTGGGTTTGAAACAAAATGAAAGTTTCCATAAATTCCTATCAGACACACACATACACAAAGGAAAAAAGAAAATCCAAGCTCAGATGAACTTCAACAGTATATGAGGTATAATCAGTTTGCTTCAAGCTCCTCTGATCTAAAGCATCTTTTGCTTATTCTTGATGTGCATGCATGTTTAATCCCAGTTTTCATACTCTGAGAAACTCTGATGGGTTGATACCCTTTTAGATCTAACCCTGAGCAGAGTTTCTTGTGATGCTTCCTGCTCTTCTGCCAACATCAATGACCATGACATGGTCAGAGCTAGCTGGATCACAGGTATAGCTTGGAAATGTCAAAACTGAACTTCACACTTGGTCATCTTTTCCTTGGGGACATCCCAGACTCAGAGATATCCCCTGAATGGAAAGGGAAAACCACAAGCAGATAGTTCACAGCTTGGCGAAGAGATTTGGTGCCTTCATTTCTGAATTAGAACATCCTGTGAAAATGCTGGAGGGTCAGAGGAAGACTTGCTTTAGATGAATTAAAAAGGATCTGATCCTAAAGTGAACTGTCCTCCATCAGCTTTGATTCAGGTTACTGTCATTCAGCTGTTTTAGAGGCTTCCCTTTCAACATTACTTTCTGAAAAACTGTCACCTCTTCATTCACTACAAATGTTTCAGACAGTTCAAAGAAATGTAGTACTAGGAAATCCTGACAAATACAGGGATGGGAAGGGGAGGGCATCATTTTCAATGTACATGTCCTAATTCCTCTTGACTTTGATATATAGCTCCTGTCTTGCACTATTTAGCACAGACATGTCTTGTACATGTGACACTCTCACAACTACACTCCTTTTTTGAGGTGCAGCATGTGAAAGTTCATGTTACATCACTTGGCTGTCAAAGAGACGGAATTTGCCAATTTTTCCATTTCAACCTCAACCCTACCCTCAGTATTTTTATCCCAAGGAAAGCTAGAGAAAAATAGCAGATAAGAGAACAGTGTGCAAGGCTCTGGTTCACAGGACATTCCCTGCCAGCACCAGTACCCTCACAGCCCCATGTACTTTCCTGCCCTCTTTGGCAGCCCTACAGTCACCAGGATGGACTGTGCTTAACTTCTTGAGTTCTTTTGTAAGCAGAAGCAGCTTGACTACAAAAACGAGGCCTTTGACTTATGATAATGATCTCCAAATATGAGGTGATTTTGTATTCCTGTCAAAGGCCCTGCTGCTGTTTCCTCTTGCTGTTGTATCCAAGAGCTCCTGCCAAGTGTTGCCATCCCAGCGCATGCCCTAGTGAGCAAAGGCAAACTGCGTTTCAGTACTGGCCTTGAACGTCCTTCGACTGGGGTTGAAAGAGATGCTGAATGTTGTTCTAAGCTGTTTCCTTTGTGATGCCTTTAGTATAAATCTCTGCCCCCTTTCTTAAAAGCCAGCTCAGCCACATGAACTAGGCTTTATTTTATGAGGCTCATTATTTTTATATTGATGTTCGTTTTCTGAAAATAGTGTGAAAGCTAAATGCATACAGCCCCCTAGACGTTTTAACAAAATCATATTTCAGTCACAGTATTGATTGTCTATCTATAAAGCAATATATGGCCAGGAGTTAATGTTAACAGTGCACTATGTTAACTGAAGTAATGTAGTGAAAAACAAAAACGAGAGTTGTGCTTGCTTTACTTTTTTCTGCAGTGTGACATCTCCAGCTGAGCTTTATTGCTTCTCCTGAGTGTTAGGTAATCACAGAGATGACCTATAGCCATTTCCCTTAATGGATGATAAGCAAAATCAGCCAGAGTTCATGGTTGCTGGTATGGGGGTAGCACATAAACAATCCTCCTTTCATTGTGTTTACTCACATTCTGTTTTTGTCCTTTGAGCAAGAAGGAATTGGATGCAGGTTCAATGTGGTGCCGATGCTAGGTTACTTCTGTGTACTCCTGCAGTCCTGAAACTCTTCTTGCTTTGCTGAAAAGGGTAAAATTTTTATAGGAACTATGTTTGTTCAGTCTCTCAGGAAATGAAGCTTTGTGACTAAACCCAGGCAATTGTTTATGTTGCCAAGTTTTTCTTTCATGATCACTACAGATATACAAAATGAGCCGGAGGACCTTGATCTGTTATCTCCATCTGTAGAAGGGCAGAATGGCTCCTGTTTTCAGAAGTCAGCTTCATCCCAGCAGACCTGTAATCAGGCAGATTTTCTAGGTGCATTACTATTTATTTATTTCTCCTTAAAACAGCTGAATATTTTCTTTCTATGTATTTACATATGGAAACATTTTTAAGTAGAGAAATGTAACGATCTGGCCAAAATCACATTGCCCTGCCAAAACTTGGAGCAAAACCAAAAGCTCTCTGACCTACAAGGACTGTAGGGTACCTCAATCAGTCTGTCCCTCAATGACTATGTCCCATCAAGTCAAGCAAAAATTTCTCTACCTTGTTCTTAAAATCCTCCAGTGGTGATGATTCCACTGACCACCCTAGCATGTGCTGAATACGAAAGTTTTCCTCTTATCTGAAATAAAGTTCCCTTCATTCAACCTGTGGCACGTTTTTATATCCTACCCACTGTGGTCATCAGAAAGAGTTTATTCCCAGCTGCTTGCTATGTGTTCGAAACTACGGTAGTGCCCCTTTTTCCATATTTTTTTCTCAGGTCTTCCCGGTTCTTGCTCTACACAAATCATGTGGGTTGTATTTTTTTTTAAAAATCTCCCCTACTCCCTCTCATTAATCTAACATCCCCTGACATATAGTGGCCAAACCAAGAAAAAGTTCTCCACCAAAGCCTTTTCCAGCCGTAAATGGAGCAGAAGGCTTTCTTCACACATCTGAAACACGATGGTGCTCTTTGCATGCCTCAGCATGGTGTTTGCTGTTTTCAGAAAGACCTTGTTGATTCACATCTAACTGCATATTCGCTCCAGCCTTCAAGTCCTTCTCTTCAGAGCTGCCACCCAGTCTGTTGTTCCCGATTCGTAGTGGTGCAGTTGCTCCTCCTCTCTGATCTTGTTATCTGTAAGGACAAAAGCTCATTTATCCTATTTTTTCCGACCACTTATATCATTTGCTAGGATGATTTTGAACTCTAGCCCCATGTTTTCTGGTGTGCCAGTAGCCCCTCCCTCTGTGGTGATGTGTGTGGATATGTAAACACAAAGGTTATGCTGTCACAAAAATTGTTAAGGAAAATATTGCATAGTGTGATATCCCAGTGAGAACCTTGAAGATTTTTTTTCCTGACATATACTTCTTTCTTGCAAGTGAGCTGCTTATTACTACTCCACGAATACATAATTTTTCTTGAGTTTTTTTTGTGTAGTTCAATAGCAGTTTCACCTAGACTGCCTCACCTTGCTATGAAAAGATACAAGTTGGTGAAGTTGAGGTATGATCTCTATTGCTCTTTACCCATTCATACTGCCAAATAAGAGAAACAGATTGGTTTAGAAATGATTTGACCTAAAAAAAAATCCAAACTGAGTGTTGCTCTGTGTTTCTGGATATCTCTTAAATGTTTACAAACAGCTTTGTTGTGTCAGTATTTTTATAGAAATTGGAGTTAAATTGCTTTTGCACTTTTCCCCTTCCCTCTGTGTTGGCCATTTTCCAGTTCCCTGTAATCACCAACACCCTTCAAGAGATGCAGACAGGCCCTGCCAAAGGCTCTGAGATTTTATTTTAGCCTGCTTTTGAAATGCTATATTTTCTTAGCTGCTTTCTTCCTTCTGGGCCCTCCAGTGCTGGGCTGCTGGGTCCTCACCTCCTGCTGTACAGATTCCAAAGAGATGCATCAGGTAGGTACTATTCTGTCCACCTCCCCAGAACGCCTGATCTGTGGACATCTCCTCAAGCTCACTCGCTGGGCTGTGCACAATATTCAGAGTTGCTATGCTAAATGAAGAGGTGGGAGGTCTCACTTAATAGAGTACTTCTCAGCAGCTAGGGGACTTGGAACCCTTGTGTCCACTTTTCCCATATACTATGGTGAGCCCCTAAGATAAAGAGCAATTGGGCTGTCATCCAGTGCCATATTGTGGGGGGAGGAGATTCAGCTTCCTGTCCCTCCTGCTCCAGGGACTGTTTTTGTAACTTAATGTGATATTTTATGCATTTTTTGATATGCAAAGTGGATAATTAAACCACATTAAATCTCTTCACAGACCCTCATTCAAGTATGACATAGCATTAATTTGGCTGAGCTTAATTTACTTTGTAAACTGAATTAAGGACACACTAATTCAGAATAAGAGTGTGCATAAAGGAGCCTAATGTGGATTAAATAATCCAAATTAACTTAAAGTGTGAATAGAAAATGAATTAATTTTCCTGAGTGTCCCAGCGTAGGCTCAACACATCAATCATTCTCTGCTGCCACTGAGCATCCCACGCAGGTGAGGATTCACCTCCAGCAATTCTCTTTCTTTGCTATGTGGCTTTCTCACTTCTCCATGCGAGTAATGAACAGATCCTGCCCAAGCACTCATAGCACAAATTGGCAGCAAGAAAACAGGGGGCTTTCTCAGCAGATGAGTATATGAATGTGCAGAGCATGTGGGCAACACATACAGCTCTTTGCTATGAGTTAAATTAAGATGGGGGAGAGAGACAATTTCCCAACCACTAAAAGGAAAAGGAAAAAATCATTTTCACTTATTTTAGTTTTGTTCCCCTTTGCTTTAACCATCACTCTGGATTTACACTGAAAAGAGGGGTCGGGCTCATGACTCCTGAATGTAAAATATTCCTATAGGACACCATCCATTACTCGTGCTGCGTAAGCACTAATAATCCCGTTGAGCGCTCTTTCACTTGTGCCTTGATGCTAATGCCTTGTACAACAGCTTTCTCATGCATCTTCCTTCATCCAGAGCTCTAGGGAGAAACGTAAAATCAACCACAGATTACTCAGACTTGCCAACTGTGCTCTGCAGACTGGAGAGCACATCCTTAGCTCAATGCAAGTGCGTAACTCCCCTTCACATTAATGGGAGTTATGTGCTTACATCCACAGGCTATTCCCCAATGCTTGACATCTTGTTTCATCATTTATGGGACTGAAACGACCTGCAAATAGCAGGGGTCAATGTACTGTGTTGGGACTGGAAGGAGAGAATGCCGATATACTGAAGCGGTGCTGGGTCTACAAGTAGATAGGAGTTCCCATCTCTCTTACACCACCATGCCAGTGCCCAGTCTAGGGTTTCTTTCTTCTCTTATTGCTAATAGGACAACTTCTACTTAGTTTTTCAATGTTTTCTCCATGAAATTGACATAAGATGAAATCTAACCCCTCCCAGTGCTCTGACACCCCTACAGAGTAGATTTATGCCAACGCTATGTGGAAGGGAATTAGCCCTGTGGCAACAATCAGCAATTATATATGCCAGGAAAGAAGAGCAGTTGCTGTAAAGGGGATTAATTAGGAGTAATGGGATAAAATTGAGGGGGTGGGGAGCTTAGTTTGAATATTAGGTCACACTTTGCTCTGTCAGATTTCTCAGGCCATGGAACAGTCTGTAAGAGCAGAAATGTTATCACTTCAGGAATTCAAATGTTCCCTGTGCACATGGCTGGAAGCCTTTGAAGGGACTTTAACTGGCTCAACAGTAGTGAGGTTAGAATACGGAAAAGGAAGAGGACCTTTTTCATTGTGCATTGGGGTAAACCCTCAGGCATCCCTGCATCCCCTCCTCTTTGGTGAAGGGACATGCACTGTGGATAACAGAGCTGCCCAAAGAGCAGGCACGAATCTATCCATGCCATAAGCAGCAGAAATATAAATCAGCGACATATTTACTTTATTCAAGAGTGCTGAATCTTGCTGCTTCACTGACTGGAGATCAGGCCATACTGTCTTTCTGGGGATTTCTTAATGCTGTGCAGATAGAAGTGTGTATCTCCTCTATTCAAAACCTTAAAGAACACAGGTGCCATGATGATTAAAGCCTGGCTTCCTACTCAGAGATCCTGTCTCTATTTGCAGGATATTGCTAGAGCAGGAAAGCATCATCCTACAATATCAGTACTCCATAGATTGCTCTCTCTTCTCCCAGACTTCCCTCCCACCCACAGGGACGTGTCTACAGCCCGTTCAACACTACCCCTTCAGGCAGAAGAAGGTTTGTCTGAACCATGATGGTGCTGTGCTTTCAATGTGACAGAGTATTTATTTATAGTTAATGGCATTTTTGACCTTCCTCATCTCCTTACTGCTCTTTTAAGTCTTTTTTAATCTCATTACATAAGGAAGTAAGAGCCTTAGAGGGAGAATCTGTACCCAAGCAGGCCAGCTCAAATAAAGTTCTGAGTGCTACAGGGTGAAAAAACAACAATATCTGGTTACTGGCTACATGGGAATCAATGGGACTGAAGATGTGAGCAGGCAGACAAGTGGCAAAAAGACTTAGAAGGGGGATGATTCCTCCCTCTGCTTTTGGTTTAACCAACCTTTTCCCACTTCATCTGAGTAAAGAAAATTAATAATACTAATAATAATAATCAGTCACTGACTCCTTGGATTCTATCTGGATGTGGTTTGAGAAGCAGATTCATCCTAGTCTTGGTGAAATACCAGAGAGGAGGTGACCTCCTGATTTGTATTTCTATGGGGGACTGCTGAAGGCTGGTTTGGCCGGAGGCAAAATTTGTAGCAGGCTTAATGTTTAGTGTGTGTTCACAGGGTGAATTGCAGCTCTGCTTTGGCGAGGCTCTTTCCCACTCCCAACCTGTTCCAAAGCAGGAGTCCATCCACAAGTAACCTCCAGCGATGGTGGGTATGCAGGGAAGAGAGCTTAGTTCTGTGCACAGCATTGTCCTGAGCACACTGAAAGCAGTCTAGTGTATGTGCTGACAGCAAAATAGGAAATCCTCCTGCCACTGGGGTTGTGGGACTTTCTACTTGTGTGTAAGCAGCTAGAGGGAGATGTCCCAGGACCTTCATTTTGAGCTCTTGTTTCAGAGACAGAAGGATCTGTGGCCTTGGAGCACTGGGTATATTCCAGATGAGCACAGTAAAATATTCCTCTCCTGGATAACTCCTCAAATTCATGTCTTTTTTCCCCCTCTGTACCTGCATGTTTTCTTGGGCTGATAATGCCCCTGGTCTTAAATTTAGCTTCTCAGCAATGCTAAGTAAGAGCAGAAGCATTTAATCTCCCATCCTGCATTCAGGCTCATGTTCTACTTTTTATTGTCTACACATATCTGTAATTATTAACTTACAGCAACATTTCATTGGCCAATAAATGTTAGTTATGGTATATTTGGTAGCTTTATGAAATGTAATTAGTGCTGGAATAATATGAGATACTCAGGAACCCCAGCACTGGTAGATGAACCTTTTATCAGCTATGGGCATTTAATTCATTTTAACAGAAAAGACGTAAACAAATAACAACATTGCATCCTTGAACTGGCCTAGTTTCATCTTGTTTGCCTGCCTGGCTGCTGTGTTTCTACGTTTTCCTTATACGATTTTTAGCTCCCACAGGCATATAGTAAATTGATCATTGTTAGCTCTGAGATTCAAATTTCCCTTTATATCATCCACAGACCATTTATTACTGCTCATTGTATTTCACTGGAACTTAGGAGCCTCCATCAGTTTTAGAGGTCCTTGCTCAAGAATCTCAGAAGTGCAGAACAGATAAAATCAGAAGAATGCTATTACCAAAGCTTTCAAATAATACATTATTTTTTTCAATTCTGTGGTCAAAGTAAAATATGAACCATTTGGATTAAACCAAAGCATGTTTTTGTTCAGGTTCATCCAAAATAAAGAACTCCAGATGTTATTTTATGTCTTGAAATGTCCCCTTCAACCTTGAGGAATGCATTTTGTTCGATCATTTGTCTAGGAAGTAAAGAGCTCAACGACAAGCAAATTCGCTAAATAGCAGGTGTTTCAGAAGAGTTGCAGAGGATGTTGGAGACTTGAATTTAGCCACTGTTTAAGCCTGAGAAAACTCTCATCTCCATGACTCAATTCCACTCTATGCAGTTAAATGCTCAGAGTCACTGCAGTAGGTTTGGGTAGACCACCTTGCGAGGTGCGTGCCCTGGATGCCTACAAGGAGGGTCACTGATCAAAGCAGATCAGCTCTAGCACAGTGAGCTGAGAGATGCCTGCTTGAGCTGCATGGACAATGGATCCAATTTACTCTGCATGAACAAGATGCTCAAATTTGCACATAACTCCAGGCTAATGAAAACAAATTTTTAGCATATCTACTGGTTGTCAAAAAAGCTGTCTTGGAGCTCTGGTTATTATTTCCACTTGGTGGTAAGTTACTGTGAAGCAAGTGAGGTTGAAAGTCCAGGCACACCGGAGAGGAGCTGGTCATCTCCCTTGAAACCTGCCTGCCTTTCCTGAGCTTTCACATGGCACTCGTCACATGATGCCCCCACACTCTGCACACCTGAAAGCCAACAGCATTTCAGAGATCTCTCCTTGCTTCTGTCCTAAATCCCACTGAGAAGCACAGGTAAGGCCATGGCCACTAGTAGCTCTGAAGTTGCCTTCACTATGAAGTCTCAATGGTGAACATCTCCCGGCTGCTGGGATAAACCATGCAAGCATCTCCTGTGATTCCTGAATAATTGGAATCCCATTCTTCAAGGACAGGTCTCATTTGCAGAAAGACAGTAAGCCAGGTCATGAGTCCTGGCCTCTCCAGTGAAATCTTCTTGATAAAGACTTGCTTGTTGCACACAGTGACCTCCCCAAGAAGACCCTCTTCATAGTTAGGGGAAGAATCTTTGTGCTGCCCCTCACTCTTGGGAGGCTCATAGCGTCACTAACTGAAATCCACAGACATTCACTACTCTAGTGGAAAAGGGAAAATTAGACACTGGAATCTGGCTCTATTTATCTAGGAAGCAATACAAAGAGTGTGTGGACGTGTGGCAGTTAAGAAGACATTTGGAGCTGCCAGCACCTGGTATAGGGCTCTAGGCACTTTGTGGGATTGGTCTCGGTGCAGGCTGACAAAGCTGGTGGGAGGGGAATTTGCTTGTCATCCATTGGATTGTACCTGATTTATAGTTTCTCTCATTGACTTCAGGATTCTTGCAGCAGCAAGCTGCATTGTCTTAACTTTGCATTTGTAGATTATCCACGCTGCAGAGTTATAAATCCTTCTGAGCACAGTGTGCTTCCAAGGCCTAATTATATTGTCAGTGATAGGGTCTGGAGCGGGAGTGTATGTGCTACAAAGCACTGCTGGCCTCGAGTTCAGGAGGCATTCATAGAAGCATTTTATCAGTCAATTTCATGAGACATTAATTAATGAGATACTTCAATTAGATCATTTCTGTCACTAGGAAGGAATTATTCTTCATGGTCAAGATTACATCATCTTAATTAGTCCCTCTCCAAGTAATTTGCTTCTTTTCAAGCCCTGAAGAAGGGTACATTCATTATAGATAATTAATATTCAAGTTAATTGACTGTACCCTACAATTCATGGAGCCCCTTTGAAACAGATTTTCTAGTTAGGCATTGGGAAGAGCTGTTAAAGTTGCACTGCACAGTCCTGTGTAGGGCTTCCCAACCAGCCTGGGGACCACATTATAATTACCAGCCCCAGGCCTGCCTCAGCCTCCCCAGTTAATACTCACAATAGGGCTCCCATTCTGAGCAGCTATGGGATATACACAAAAGTTGAGACCAGGAGGTTAGGCTAAAGATCTCGTATTTACATACACGCCATACAGGGAACCTATTTTTTGTGAGCACACACATTCTTCAGAGCAAAATTACTTTGATTTGACTATTTCAGTCTTAAAAGGGAATTTTTATAACAAGTCAATTGGGAGGAACAGATATGTGAAACTCAGATGCTCTGTTTGTTTATTCTCTGAAGAAAGGGCATGCAATGTTAATCTTGTGTCTTTCAATGTTGCCAGTAATCTGCAGAAACGACCATATCCCACTCATAGCAGTAAATATAATGGAAATGCTCTCTGTCATGCACAAAGTTTGCATTGTTTTTCTTTCCTAGTATTTGCACTTAAGTTTTTATATTTGACTTGAGTCAAAACTTGATTTTTCCTGTCCTGTTTCACCCTAAGGCAGTGATCCTATATTTGAAATTGTTGCCTGCTTAAAGTCTCTGAAACTGGACGCTCAATAGCAAGTCAGTGTTTCCAAAACTAGCTTTTTCTTCTTTAAGATTTTGATAGCACTAACAGGCTATTAAGCTTAGAAGCAGCTACACATCTATAACAGACAGGTAGCACTCCTACTGAAGCCAGGGAATTGTGCTGGCTGTGCTTGCATCAGGGCTAAATCTGCTTCTTTGCAAGTGCAATATTGCTGTTCTCTATTTCCATGCAGATTGCCAAACCTGTCTGATCCAGACAGAGCTTCTGAGGAAAGGAGCCACAGCTCACATGCGTGCAAGTCTTTGTTTTTAAAAGCAAACTTCCCCTTTGACTCACGATTTAAATACCAGAGCCAGGGAAATAGTGTGGATAATGTCACTGAATATGTGCTTAGATTTCGGCAGTTTTTTATCCCTTCTTGTCTTCATGCCACATATTGGTTTCCTCTGGATAATCTATTAAACAAATTAAACAACAGAGTCCTAGTGGAAGCTGTGAGATGTAAAGAAACACTGAATATTCAGAGTGACTATTTTTATTCCCAGTGGAAACCTAATTTTAAGATCAGACTTCCTTAAAGTGGGGAAGAGATATATTAATATGTGTACAGCCACTTTTATGTGGTGTACTCGTATAGGAGCACTTCTAGGAGCTTACCGGGAGGAGGATCCCACTGAGTAAGCACTATATACACTCAAAGTGAGACTTGGAGTGAATCTGTGTGGAAAAGGGGTTTTGGCCAAGGTGGTCAGTCCTGTGTGGCAGTGTATGGAGAAGTCTGCTGTTGGATTATTCACACCAAGGACTATTGGAACGGTTCACAAGCAGGGATGGACATACTCTAGGATCTGGGTATATGAATTCTGTAACACTGACGTGGAGCTGCTCTGCTCGCATTGCCCATCCCACCTTTGGTGGCTTTGGGGGGCTCTAAACTAAACACAACTTTTTTGCTGTGATGTACTGATCCTGAATGGTCAGTGGTGCAAAGTCTAATTGGAGGACAGTGATGAGCAGAGCACCTCAGGTGTTAATACTGGGTCCGTTCCTGTTTAACATCTTTGTAGCTATGAAGGTGTTTGAAGATTATGAAGATTCATCTGGAAAATATTATAGAGTGCATCCTAGTAAATTTGCAGATAACATGAAACTGAGGGGAGTGGCTGATTCACCAGAGGGCCACACAGACATCCAGAGGGACCTGGACAGGCTGAAGTTCAACCAGAATTGTGAAATTCTACAGCTGGAGAAGAACAACTCCAGGCACCATCTGGAAAGTAGCTCTGCAGAAAAGGACCTGGGGGTCCTGGTGGACACCAAGTTGGTTATGAGCTCAGTCATGTGCCCTTGCCAGTAAGAAGGCTAACAGTATTCTTAATTGCCTTAAGCACAGGATCACCAGCAGGTCAAGGAAGGTGTTCCTTCCCCTCTGCTCAGTACCCCTAAGGCTGCACTTGGAGTACTGTGTCCTGTTCTGGGCCCTCCAGTACAAAAGAGACACAGATATACTGGAGAGAATCAAATGAAGAGCCACAAAGGTGACGAAGGGACTGGAGCAGCTCTGCTGTGACGTGGGCCTGGACACCCTGCTCTGGGTGGTTCCACTGGGGCAGGGTGGAACCAGATGGACACAGAGCTCCTGCCAGCCTCACTCCACCTATGGTTCTGTGAATACGCAACAGAATGTATCCAGTGCAGAGCTCTAAATAATAAATAACTTTGGAGATGGCTGTGTTCTGCATTTGGTCAGGTGGCAAAGAAAGATTCAAAAACAAACAAACAAAAAACCTGCATATATTTCAGCTAGGAAATACTTTGCTGGGAATTATTCACTCAGGGCTGTTAAAAATGCAGCTTGAATTAACATCTTGCCATTTGCTTAGTGCCGCTGCCTAATTCTGTTATTTGTGATTGATTATCCAAGAGCAATTCTCAGGAGCTTGCCCAATTTGTTTTTATTGCTCATTAGGCCAATGAAAAGCAATCGCCTAAAACTTCTTGTTGCCTGTCCCTCTGCCCTCCTCCATCATCATCCTTTCTCCCTAGGTGGCTCACACAACTCCTAACTCTGTGCCCTGCAATATTTCTAGGTCCTGTGTTCTTACATTTCACTTGCTGATATTTTTTCCCACTTTTTGTGCCCCACAAAAGAAACCAGAAGCTTTTTGCTGTTGGTTTTAGACTATATTAGAGGTGACATTTTGTGGCCCATATCAAATCTATGTTCAGCTGGATTCTGTCACCCTCTTTAGAGAATGCAGGCTCCTCCTATACAGTGAGTGCACACAGAGCAAAGGATTGTACTTCTGTCATTGTAATTTTGAAAGGGTTCCTTTATTGATTTTGAGATAAAATAATGCCAGAAAAAAAATCTGATTGCCCTACAAGTCCACCCACCAGGCTGTCTGACTCCATGGCTGTGCGCTTTTGCTCTTTCAGCTCTGGGTCTGGCAGTGCTCTCTGCATAATAACTATCACAATTTAGGAGGATCACTGCAAGTTTTTGCACATCTGGAGCAGCCCGTGTTAGGACCTCAAATTGCTCTGCAAACAAAGGTGCAAAATCTACTGAAGAAGGTCAGCAACATTAACCCTGTTTTGGCACTGGCTAATTTAATGTCCAGAGAGACCAAAGGTCCATATGGTAGAGATGCTGAACATCTGCAGTTTGAATTGAAGTCAGGAGGAGATGCGGGTATGTGATGTCTGTGAAGAGCAGGGATCCCCTCAGGGCTTTGTTTAAAGGTAAATAGAAGAATTAATGGGAGGCCTTGACTCCCAATCCTCTCCTCTTATCAGTGAATCACAGCAAAGGGTAACTTGTTTAATCATCGTGTCTCTATGTTAGCCAAGCCTGAAGCTGGTAAAAACTTCCTTAGTATCTCAATGGATCCTTATCCTGGAAAAAACATTTATCCCTTAAAAACACTCTCAACATTTGCACAATTCTAACTTTCAAGTGGGCTGCTCTGAGCGGTGGCTGGCTTGGGTACATTTAGGGAGCTCCTTGTTGCTGTGTGTCCTGGCTCTGAAGATGCTGGGGGAGATTTTTCACATTACTCTCAAGTTCCCAACAGCCCAGAAGTTCTCCCTTGCACACAATTTTCTTACACTTCGATTTCTGTCCCCAAACATTTATGGACTATTTCTAGCCGTGCCTGGCCCCAAATTGGGAGGGAAATGCCCTGAGACAAACAGCACTCGTCAGTGCACTCTGAATACTGAATAATTATGGTGAAAAAACATGTCCATTGGCAGAAGCAAGCAAGATCATGAAAAAAGATAACGTAGTCCACTGGAGCAAAAAATCTATTTTGTACAGATCTCTGAGAGCTGGGGGAGCTGTCTTCTGTGAGAAAATAACTAATTGCACATTTTAAACTGCATTTTTCCTTGCAGGGCAGAGATGTCCATGGAGTGTGAAGAACCGTGAGGAGACTGGCTGTGGACAGCCTAGATCCAGGGTCCCACAGCCCTGCTGAAATGAACTGGAAATTTGAGAGCTATTTGGAACAGGGACAGTTTACCCACATGATGCTTTTCCAGACCCAGGGCAAGAAGCAGAAATCAGAATTTTCTGAAGTGACCAATCAGCTCTGACAACGTGCAGCAAGTTAATCACAATTTATGTCGTGTCCTTGCCGTCGTCTTATCAGGAAATGTAACCATACTTCTGCATGTCTTAGTGGCATGTTACAGTACACTTAGCATAGCAGTGTGGTTTACTTTGCCCAGCTAACCATTTCTTATTTAATAATCTTCAGCTTTTCATGAGAAAACTTCTTTTAATTAGTGTTGTCTTATCTATTTGAACACTTGCCCATTGTTCTAGCATCTGGTGTTTGCTTTGTAGGTATGTACCATTGCTGGCACTCACAGAAAGAAGTTTTTTTCTGGTCTCTGAAGAGGCTTAGAGAGGAGTGATTGTGGCCCAAATCCACCATCAGAACAACGTGAGTCATTTCCATATGGTGCTTTGAGTCTGATGGGATGCAAAGGGAAAAAGGGGAGTGCTGCCCAAACATGGCTATGGGAGCTGTGGTAACAACCTCATGGGGACCTTTCCAATGTGCACTGAAAATACCAGTTCTTTTCTGCATCCTGGAGGAATCCTTTTCAAGCTTTCTGTCCCTTCTTTTTTCTCCTTTTGCCTCTTCTCTCTTTCATCCCCTCCTTTTCATTTTCAATCTCAGCCGTATGATCTCCATATATTTTTTGAAATAGCTGGGAAAAGGGTTTCAAAAATTAAGCTGACATAAAGGATATTGAAGTGTGGGGAAAATCCATAGTGGCTTATTCCAGACCTTGCCTAATGAAAAATAATTAGGAAATTTCAAAACACACTGTAAGGGGACATCCCATTTTCTGTTTATTCATGATAGACAAAAACTTGAAGCTTTGATTTCCTGCAATAAAAACAAGCAATTTTTACTTTTTTTAAAACACTCTTTTTTTTTTTTCTTCTTTTTCCCATTGAATAACTTGGAGGGCTTTTGCATTTAAGCAGACACAATACTCAGAGCTCTGTATTTTTTCCAACTCTTTTTTTCCTGCTCCCCCAGCCTGTTTGGCATTTAACCCCATGACCTCCATCTTCCCTGGGTGAGCACAGAGCTAAAGCCATTGACTGAAGCTACTGGTAAAGTGGCACTGACTCATTTTGTCAGACAAACTTCATTTGTGCCCTGTTCTCCATCACAAGAAAGAGCTGATGGGACCAGACAGGTCAGGTCTTTCCAGTTTGGAAAGCAGATGGCGGTGAGGCAACAATTTAGAAGTCACCAAAATCAGGAATGGAAAGGAAGAGAAGAAGGAAAAATTATTCACCTTTTCTCAAAATGCAAACCTACCTTGACCCAATGAGTTTACCAGGTGACATATACAAAACAAACAAACAAACAAGGTGGCATTTCTCATCCAATAGAACCGTGGAACTCATTGTCGATGGATGCTGCAAAGATCAAATTTTGAAGTATGCTTTAAAAGGGCTAAAGAGACTTACGTAGTGAGACATCACCAATGGCTAATTGACATTGTTCACATTCAAACTTCAGCTCAGAGAAGCCTGAGCTGCTGGGTGACAGAAACTGCATGGATAAATCAAGTTACTGCGTAAGTGTACAAGCTGTTTCCTCTTTCTTCCACCTCTACTTTTAGTGATAAGGTGGATCTTTCATATGTTGGAGTTTGGTGGGTTTTCTCTACCAACATGCCATTCTCAAGCCCAGTTGCACTTGGATTCTGTTAATTAAAAATAGAAATACAGTTAGCTGAATCAATAGGTAAATAGAAGCCTTTCAGTAAAGATAAAGAGTTCTGTCCCCTTTATCCGTCCCAAGCTCTGGCAAATGCTGTGGCAGGAAAAGCATGGTTTTATTCTTGAATCTCTAAGATCTTGGATAAAATGTTTTCTTCTTTGATTATTTTCTCTCCTTGTCTGCATTGTGCCTGGGCTGTTTGTAGCAGAACCACTTCAAAAACCTGGAAGTTTTCTACTATCAGTACAAAGCCTAGTATCATGGAGCTCTAAATTATCTCGAGATTTCTATGCTTTTCTTTAATATGGGTAGATAATTATAATTTCTATAGAAGTACAGCATCTTTGCTTTGGTCATTGAAATATCTTCTGTCAAAGAGGATTTGTAATAAAACTAGTGTTTAGTCTTATGCTTATGGAGTGATGAGAAAAATTCTCTCTTTGATGTTATTTCTCTACTTTCTCCTTTGAATAAAGTGGAAGATATTTGAAGGATATACCAGTGCTGTTTCCGGTGGTGTTTTGATACTTAGAAAGTGGTGGAGTATTTTTAAAGAGATCTAGATTGAGAACCCCAGGAGTGCATTGATTAAACAGAACTAAATATATCAATATCCGTGTTAAAGTAGAGGTGTTGTTTTCCTACTTGAAACCACAGGCAGAAAGAGGAGCGTAAGATTTCCACATGCAGAAGAGCAATAACAGCATTTGATCGTTCAGGTAAAAGAAGTTAAAAATCACCCCTTATATAGTTGTTTTTTCTAAGCATAAATAATCTCCAAGTGTAGTTGTGGTCTTCATGTATGATTCTTATTCTGCAGTGCCAAGTTAGGTTTCTACATTCCTGTGTGGAAGCCATTTGAATGATCAGGATGTGCTACTTTTGGGATTGGGGAGGGGGGCAGAAACAGGGGGTTGATCTTTTTTAAATGTGAACAATGAAGGACTAACCCAGATTTTCCGTTCTGACAGACATGCAACATGCACAGTATGAATTTAAAAAAAAATGCCTCGGAGACAATTTGGATACAAATAATATTTTCTAGAAGGAGCTGCCTGCTGACAGCATGTCTCAGTCCGCTGCTTGCTGACAAGCCCAGAAGCAGAGTTAAGAGGCCTTCTGAAGTTGACTGAAGTCAGTATCAACAAAGCTGGGATTTCTTCCAACCAAAAGGCACGCAAACAGTGTGAAATGTTTGTCAGGCTGTACTGAGGAACAACTAGTGGAGCAACCAAAATATTTAGCTGAGACAGAGAGACACTGGGATCCTACTAGAAGATAGTGCAGTGGCAATCAACTGAGTACTGCTTTATTCAGAAACTTCCTTGAGTTTCCGTTTTAGTAAGACTTCTTTGGAGGATAACTGAACAGATGCAAGGCATTTACCGGTCAGGGCACACCAGAGCTGCAATGTGCAAGCCAGAAATTGGAGGCCAGCTCCATCTGGATTTGGGAGGTTCAGTTGTAGCCCTGTGATTTGCATCCCACTGAGTGAGTTTCTGCCTGGCCTTGTGCTGTGTGTCCACCCCAGTTTCTGCCCTGAAAGCATTCCCTGGGGTTAATAAGCCCCTATGGAGGGAGAATCAGCCAACATCCATGCTCTGCCTCGGGAAGAATGAGTGGCTGAAGACCTAGATTAGGTTCGAGTTCAGTCGTGGCTCTGGCCTGACAACAGACAAGAAAGATCTGCAAAGGGATATAAAAAGTGGTAGGTTTGAGAAGCTGGGGACAGTTTAATGCCTGATGTAAGAAGAGAAATCTGCTCCCACCAGTACCTGCTATACATCAAGTGCTGAAATATTGACTTTGTTGAGTGTTGTATCAAATCAGTGCCTGAAGAAGAGGAATTACTTCATCAAATAGCTGCATTTTGAGAGCATCTGGTGCATCCTTATCAATTGAAGTCAGTAGATTAAACATCTTAAATCTACTCATGTAATTTTTGCTCTTTGACTTTTCTGATCTGCTTCAAAGAACTTTTGTTTATATTCCTGTGAGTTGTTCCATCTGCTCGCAGAGTATGGTCACCCCTAAGTCTACAATAGACTGTAGCCAGCTGATCTGTGATCTTCTTGATTTCTGACATTTTATTGATGCTTAATTCCTCTGCCACTCACAAATGGATGACATCACACTCACATACCGCAGATGTCAGATTTTCCCTAATTCCCCTAGAACTCATGTTAGAGCTCTTTGTGTCAACAACTTGCCCAAGAAATAGTTTCTTCTTTTAACTCTCCTGCTATTCTAATGTTCAGGCTAACTCCCAAAATGGGGCTACTGAACAAGGGTGAATAGCTATGATTTTACTTCTCTGTGGTGGAACATAGCAGCTCTGGTGAAAACACAGATCATGGCACTTATGTGGCATATTCTCCAGGTAGGTATTTGGCTAATAGCTTTGGAGGGGGAGTAATTAAACTGAACCTGAGAAGCCAAGAGAAGCTAAAGACAAGCAGATGGGTGAGGACACTAAAGATAGCTCTCCTGATCTTGAGAAAATATCTATGTTCTGCTGCACTCATAATTGCTTGCAGTCTGTTTAATTTCTCATCCAAAGGGCAGCTGCTCCATAAGGCATTGGTTGAGAACCAGCTTCTTGCTCTTTAAAGCTGTATTAAATACCCACTGAGGCCATCATAAGGAGTTTTTGCAATGGCTTCAATGAGTGCTTAATTGAGAATAAGAGAAGAGATGAGTTTTAAAGACTTAGCATTCCCTAGAATAAGGGAATTCACATGAAGAAATTTCTACTTGTTTTGCCACCTAACTGAAAGATGCACGGATCATTAAAGCACATGCTTCCTCGGCATCTGGAATAGTGATCCACTGTGGCTTCAATGAAGATTATCTACAGAGCTTAAACATGAAAAACAGGATAGTAGATGAACCTTTTGTGCCAAGGATCAGTAGAATTCAAGGCTAGAAGAGACAATTTGATTATCTGTTCTGTTCTCTTGAACATAGAAGGTAGAAAATGTCATCCACTGATGTGTGCACTGAGCGAAAGGTCTTATGTTTGATTAGACCATGTGTGTCAACTCAAAATCCTTATCACTCCTGTTCGTGGACTGTTTTAACCAGAAATCCCATCTTGCTTGAGAATTATAGGTGTGAAACGGCAACAGTTGAGTCTACAAACAGATTATCAAATATTATTTTGGTATCATACTAATTGAGACCTTTGTCCCTTGGCATATGAAGAAGAAGAAAAGCAGTGCTTACATGGACTGCAGGTAGTAAGAAATGCTGGATTCTCATGGGATAACTTATAGGACCCCATGGGGTGCTGAGGAGTGGAGCAAATGTTCTGACCTGGCAGTGGTGAAGCCAGCTCTGCCCAATATGCTACAATGAAGAAGTTTCTGAAGGGTCCTTGGTACTGTTTGGTGTTAAATGAAAGAAAAAAAAAGGAAGAGACAGAGGAAAACCAAGAAGAGAAAAAAAAGATCAGAGAAACACATTGGCATGGAGCTCGCCATTTTTTTGGCAGGAGGGCAGAGGGGAAATAATCCCTTTTCTCAAAGATTTTGGGGAGAAAAAAAACCCTGCTGTGCTTGCTAGAATTCCCTTCCAGCTCCCATTGTCAGTGTTAATTGGTAATAGCCCCCATCACACAGAAGCACTGTGGAGGTAAAATGAAAAGAAATATGTAAGGGTGTGTGTGTGAGTAAAAGGCTGCTGTATTATGTGAATGAGGAGAACAACAATGCCCAAGAATAAGCTAATATATATAAATAAAAATATCAGCTTGATCCTTTGCTGGACTTTTTGATGCTTTGAAAGTTCATGTTAATTCCAGCTGCGTGCGTCCCTTTATTAATTAAATGGTCAAGGCAGGCTCCATGTGCAGTACCAGCTCCACTAGCGAATGATGAAAGCACCATGTTGACATCCTTACTCTAAGCTCCACAGTCACCTTCAGGGCCTGCATTCAGGGTGAATTACTTTGGCTTCAGTGAACTTAAAGAATCCCAGGTTTCTCTCAATAGATTTTAAATCCTTCAGTGCTGTTCTCCTAAGAAATGAGAAGGTCTCTTGCTGACACCCTTCTTGATGTTCCTGATAGTAAAAAAAAAAAAAAAAAAAAACTTTAGAGCCAAGTAGGTAGACCTAATTATTTCAAAGGGTTCCCAGCTGCACCGCTTGTTAGCTTTCCCCTTCATCATTTTTTTAATTAGAAAAGGGCTTTGTTTTATTTATTTTTACGCAGTATGTGGTAGAATTTTATTTTAGACTCCTAATAGCTTGTGGTTTGACTGTGTGCTGGTGATTGCAGCGCTCATTCCTCCTGTGCTTGCTTCTGGGTAGAGTTTGATACCAGGTGTTGTCACTTCTGTGGATGGCTGCACAAGTACAGGTGGCCTTGGTGACATGAGAGGATTTGCTTTGTGGCTGCCCTGAATGGATGCTCAGGGCAATTTTCTCCTCTCAGTGCACAGGTAGGACCTAAATATAAAAGATAGGGGTCCTTGTAATTGCACTTAGTTCAATAGCTGCTGTGATCTTTGCTTTTTATTACTACAGTGCATAATGTCTCTTGCTGATTCTATGTAAATACGCCCTGAGGGTTTGCTGAGCAGGAGGAGGGAAAAAAGTATGGTTAAGAAACAGAGATGTTCCTGGGCCCTGCAGCTCTGGCCTGCGCAGATGGCAGAGCAAGGACTGTCCTCCCTCCTTCCTCTAGTTGGATCTAATGACTTTTCAACATTGTCTTTTCAGTGGCCCTGAAATCCTGCAGGACCCAATTCTCTCTGCAGGTAAAGCAACATGGTATTGAAGTGTTGGTTATCTTTGGAAATAGAGGATTTATCTGCCCTCCCTGAGGAGCACTAGATGTCAACATATAAGATAGCTGAAGCTTGTGACCCTCTTATACCTCAGTGGAAGGTGTTCCTAACAGCTCCTTTTGGCTCCAGTCTAGATTTCAGACCCTTCTGGAAACTGTTTGTAATAACATCTAATTGAATACTAAATTAAGGCTGTGAGAATAAGGGCAATGGAAATGAGATAAACCTTCATGCATGAGGAGGAAACAACCTTCCAACTGTGGGATCTGTGAGGAGAGCTTCCTTGGGGACAAATGCTCCTGTAGCCATGTTCTTCTGCCCTGGCAGCGCATGGGACGACAGACCCAGTCCTGATCTGCTGCAGCAGCTCCTCAGTAGCAACGTCCAAGTTTGGGTGTGGGGTGTTGGGCTTCTCCCACCTGTTGTGACAGATTTTGATCCTTATGTCTTAGAAAATAAAGCATGGGCTGATTGAGGGTTGGGTATCGTTATTCTATAATGATTAGACACTGCTGAGCTTTCCCTGGTTTAATTCACTGTTATTTTACACTATCCTATTGTGGCTCATCATCTGAGGTTTGAATCAGTAATCTAATAACATGCTTCAATGGCTAAGTCAATTCCTCCTCCTGAATTTTTTCCTTTCTCTTCTGATATTAATAGCAATAGGGCAGGTGAAGGAGCTGGATTGGGCCCGGTGGCTGTCCAAGCCAGTAATGGCTTTTTCCCAAGGCAGCACATGCTGCTTGCTGCATGGCTTAATGTGCCAGGTGTCCAAAGGGTAGAGCCAGCTCTTAAGCTGCTTGTCATCCCTGGGTGGTGTCATTAGAGCATCATATGTTTCAGAATGAGAGCGCCCAGCAAGAGCTGTGCATTGCAGAGCAGTAGCTGAAATGCTTCTGCTCTGCCCTTCTGTCACTGTCAGAACATCACAGCCATCGGTCAGACAGGCTTGGCTGTGAGGGAAAGTCTCTCCTGTTCTGCCTCACAGATGGGCTGCTTACCTTTTCCTGCAATACTGGAGAAAGCTCCAGGGAGCCTCAACTTGTCCTAAAGCACAGAGGCAAGCTGCACTACTTGCGTGTTGGCTGTGTGATACCTCCCCGTGACTCCCTCCTTGTGTGGCTGGAAAGTTATCTGAGAAGTTATCACAGAATTATAGAATATCCTGAGTTGGAGGGAATCATCAAGTCCAACCTCTGGATCCATACAGGACCATCTGATTCCTATGTCTGAGGTCATTGTCCAAATGCTCCTTGAACTAGGCAGCGTGGGGCCATAACCACTGACTGTCCTGGGCAGCCTGTTCCATTCCCACTGCCCTCTGGTGCAGAACCTTTCCCTCACCCCCACCTGACTCTCCCCTGACACAGCTCCATGCCATTGCTTTGGGCCATGTTGCTGTCCCTAGAGAGCAGAGCTCAGCACTGCCCCTGCGTTCCCTGTGATGGGGGCTGTAGGCTGCCATGAGGCCTCCCCTCAGTCCCCTCTTCTGCAAGAGCAGCTGATGGGGTACAAAATGTGTTCCTTGAGTCCCCATGGTGCAGTCTTGTCCCAGGCCGTCATGGACACCCAAGTGGCAGCTCCTCACATGACCCATGGAGTTGGAGCAGCTCAATCAGAGATGTAATTGGTGTTAATCAGGGCCCCTCTGAACTGTTGTGGTACCTCATGAGCAGTCCTGTGGCCTTCACAAATGCTTAAAACTCATCAAAAAGCTCTGAGGTAACATTTTTAATACTAATCTGCAGTGATCCACCATGGAAGAAAGTTTCTTTGGGAAATTAATAGGGGCACTTGTGTTGGCTGAATACTATCAGAGGTCAGGAAAAGCAAACCCCACAGGAGCGTACTTTTTATATTCAGAGCTTTGAGAAGATATGCTGTAATTTCCTTAGCAAGGGACCTGTTTATCTGGTGACAAGGTCCACCTTGAAGGGACCTTGCCTTACCTGCTAATAATTCTGGCATATTTGCAATGGGCAAATATTTAATAACATTGTCTGTACCTACATTGGGAGCCTGTTTGCATGTACTTGTGAGAGTGGAAAAGCACAACAAAATCACATTTGAGGGACCTCCATTTCATCCTTTCCAATCTTTGTACCTCAGTTTCCCCGTATGTAAATCATGGTGCTCCTTAACAACTACAGCAGAAAAATAATGGATGGGAATCAAATGGTAATGCAGACAAAGTCACAACCCTTGCTCTGGAGGTTTTATTTGGTGCACCTTTTGTGAAAAAAGAGGCTCTGTACGTGTTGGGAACAGCCAGTGGATAAGCACAAGTGCTTGCAAGAGACAATACATGCATGTATTTCTGTGGCAGTATGCACAGCAATGCCTGGGTGCTGCAAATGTGCAGAATAATGGTGAGCAGCTCAGGGGATGGAGAAGACCTTCACCGTGTGGAGCTGCAAGTGTGTGGCTGTGGGCTTCTGTGCCTCAGCCTCTGCCCATATCCTGGTCCTTGACCCTATGTTCTTGATGGAGAAAATGTGACAGTCTGCTGAGTAATAGCATGTTTACTGTATTCTCAGGAAAAACAGCCAAAATGAGATTTAGTTATAAATGTGCTCTGTGTTCTTCTGGAGGAAAGAGCACTCGGAAGGAAATACATTTAACAGGGAACATATAAAATTAGGCGATTCAAAAATGTGCGTACATTATCTAATAGCTTTATGATGCAATATACTGTAGGGGCTGTTTCCAGTGTTTGCAGAATAAAAGGATGTGTCACTGCGTTTTGTGTTTTTAATATTATTTCTGCTCCTGGAGTGTGAGGAAGGCTCTTCCTGGCTCAGGGCCCTTTGTGCTTGGTGCTGTACAAACACCCATTTGAAAGACAAAGGGCAGCTGAAACCAGGAGGTGAAATGCTAATGAATCCCCTGGTAGGTTCCCAGTTTGGCCAGTTCAGTTTTCCTGAGGGTCTGAGTCTTACACATCCTGCAGACTCAATGTCCCTGAGACAGGTAGCATCGCAGGTGGCACATTTGCAGAGATGACACCTGTTACATTCTGGCTGGAGTTACTCTTTGGGATTTCAGCCCCTCCAGTGCCATGGGATGATGAGAAGAGGCAGCGTGTGTGGAGTGCACTGACTCAGTGCTCTTGTATAAGCAGCACATTTGCTTTTCCCGTTACAGCTCGTTCTACCTCCCTGAAGGGACAGAGTACAGTTTTCTACTTTGTCACAAATAATAATTATCTCAGCAATAGCCTGTGATGGGAGTTTGCCCTGAGGAGACTGTCCTGGCTGCAGGAGGCTCAGCAAGATGCTCCAAATGATGCTCTGTGCTATTTTAGCTGTGCATTTCTTGCCTGTAGGAAGAAGACAGACTCTGGTGCATTTTTCCATCAGAAAACCCTTGGACACTTTTGCTTGGAGTGGTACGGACACTTGCACCTTCTGTTTGCCTTCTGGCATTGCACCCCACAACAGCCTTCCAGTTTAAGCATTTTCCTAATCCCAAAAATTCCAGTGAGTCCTCAGTGTGTATTAGCTTAACACTCCAGCATTGCTGCTTTGTCTCTGTTCCAATGAGTCCCTTAGCATTAAAACAGAAATTCATCATTCACCCTGCACAATAAACCAGGAGAGTGTATTTTATTCAGTTCCAGCCCCAGGCATCTCGAGCAGGTATGAATCTTTTAAACATAACTTCATCTTTAACTTGTCCCAAACGTGCCATGAATTACTTATATGGTTTGTTAAATGTCTGTAAAACAATCCCAAAATTGAAAATGATGATGTGGCCCTAGCAGAAGTATGCTCACTAACACCTGTGGAGGGAAGCTTGCTTGGACGATACATTAGACTGAGCAGTGCCTTACTTTCCAATCTTGTCTTTCACTCAAGGTTTTCGAAAGGCTTGGGAAAATGCTAAAAAGGTTTTTGCTATCCCAACAAGATGTGACTGATGGGCATCCAGTGCACCCCACCATTAGAGTGTTCCCGTTTATGGTAGAAAATGATTGGGCAGAAGATTAAAGAATTAGGAAAATTTCAATGTACTGTTTCTGTAGGCTTTAATGACCACAAGAGGTCAGGGCTTCTGTTTTTACATCTCATGTGAAAGCAAAGCCCTGTCAGAGTGCAGCATCTTTAAAGGTATAGTTTGCTGAGCGGTTGAAATTGAATACTGTACTACTGGCTACCGAAAGAGCCATCTTGAGCCTTTCACCATCCTGGGACATATTTTCTGCCTTCCTCCTTTGTGCTGGCACTGGTAATTTTGCCACCATGTGAAGGGGCAGCCTCATTTTCCAAATTGGATGAAAACATTGAATTGAAAACATTGAGATGAACCCTACAGTTGTTGCAGTTGGTAGAGCAGAGGAAGCAGATGGCTGGGCAAAGAGGCAAGGGGAAAGATGGATGCACTGCTTTTGGTAGCGAAACAGCCCTTAATGGGCTCTTGCAGACTATGAAACCGAAGCCTTGGGCTGCCATCTTCTCCAGCCCTTCAGTAGCCCTTACTCTGTTCAAATAATGACCAAAATCAGTCCTGGGTAGTGTGGTGCATCTGAATGGCAGCGATTCAAGCAGCCTGTGTAAATTATGATGACAGACTTCAACGGTAACCTAAGGACAGGATGACAAAACCAAACAAACAGATTCTTGAGGGTTTATCCAACATCTATTGTGAATTCCTCCTAGGAATGGGCCATTCTTCATCTTGGAGGTGTACAGGTCATTTGCCCCTCTAGGCCTACTAGAACAAGGTTCTGTCATCACTGTCCTGAGACGTGTAGATACTGTCTTCCAATTTCTAGACAGGTCAGTTCAAGGCATGTTTGTACTCACAGAGAAAATAAGGAGACATAGCTGTTTACAGCAGTTTTCGTCCCAGTCACTTAGAGGTTGATGGGGGCTATCCTGAGTTTTACCTGAAACTGCATGGAAAAAATCCAAACTCAACTGACATTGAGAAGTAGTGAGGCTAACCTCAGAAAGGAAAGGTTACTCAAGGTAAGGCTCTTGAGAGGAAAAGCACTTAGGGCACTTTGTAATCTGGGAGAGAGTTAGACCTAACATCTCAAAGCAGTAAAGATCTGAAGCAAGGCACAGTGCATGCAGCCCTAAAAGCAACAACTTCCTTTCCTCCTGTGTTATTGCATAAGTTTATTCCACCAATTTCTCTTCCAGTCTGTTATATGTCATCAGTGATGACAGTAATGGTTTTGCTTTTCAGGCCTACAGCATAACCCCCTAGGATGTAGCCCTGGTGGAAACTGTCCTGACCTAGGAGTATGGGATCTGTAACTGCCAATGAACTCAACAAGGTGGAATTTCTGTGACTAAGACTAGAGGAATGTATATATTCTGCTGTGTATCAGGAATAATATGCATGGACATGGCCATGACAGGAACTTTGCCATGAGCTTATTCATGTTATGCCAGAATAGTCATTTACTATCAGCCTCCTGCTTCCAGAGCACCGCAACATCACTCCTATTGGGTTTCTGTTTTTGCTTTAAGTGTGTGTCAAGCCCCAGGGACGTGATTGTTTTGCAAAGATGAAACTCACTGCCTCCTCTCCTGAGATGGAGTCAGAAGTGTGAATTCTAAAGGACCTGATGAAGTCTTAAGTGGCTAAAACAGATAAAATACCAGCGCTGGGTACTTAAGCATGCTATACTAGCAGCAAACAGAGCTTCAGAGATAGAAAGGCCTCCTAAATACTTGTGATAATGTCTAACAAGAATAGTAGATGTCAGACAAAATAGCAACTGTGCATCTTAAGGAAAAGCATTGATGTTTCCTTACCTCATTGGATATTTATCAAAGCATAACCTGTAGGTTAGCCTACAAAGCACCAGAAAACAAAGACTCTGTGTTCTGATCTTTCAGGGGGAAGGTTAAACAAAGGACATTGAAATATGCTATGTCAGAAGATCTTTGTTTCTAGACATCAGTGGAAAAGAGGATTTAGAATAGCCTTTCCACTTCCTTCTTTGTCCTTGCCCATGGGTGTTTAAAAAAGAAAAAAAAAAAACAGATTAAGAAGTGAAAACAATTGATATCTGTTGATACAGTTGTTTGAATTGCCATATGTGCATCACCTGGAGTATGAACTGCTTATATTGTGGAAAGTAAATTGTAACTCACCCCACTCAGATTTCAGAGTATTCCGTTGTGACAAATGTGGGATTTTCAAGATGAACTCATTTACTCAGGGAACAGTGTGAGCTGAGTAACATAAAACAGCAAAAATTACACATTGAACACGTCCACAAGTGGAACAGATGTTTATAGATTAGAGAATTTTGTACTGCTTTTTGCTAAGGACTGAGTAAACCAGTTGCACTTCCAGTGTAGTTGCATGAGTTATGCCAGTGTAAGTGGCACATCATGGTATTGCTGAAATCAGGAGCTCTTTGGGTGCAATAAAAAAAAGTCACTGCAGAGAATTGGACTGACGTGAAAGGACAATCAGACTTTTAAAAAGTCTTTGTCTCACAGGACCATCATCCAGGGTGGACTCTTACATTTTCTCTTAGTCCTTCCTTATGAAATTCATTGGCTAAGATCCTCCTCTTAATTCAGTATGCTGAACAAACAGCCCTTTCAAAGTTCCCTCCAAGGCTCCCTTATCCATGCTATCAAGAGGAAGTGTCTTTCCTTTCTCTGCGCTTCAGAGTACTTGTGACCCCGGAGCTCATGCACTGCATTTCACAGCAGTCTCCAATATGGACTTAATCCCCTGGGTAGCAGCTGCTTCATGTGAAGCTAAGGGACTCTTGTAGATGCCAGGTGTGCTCTGGCATCAGCCCATTCATCAAGCTTATGCCAATTCCAGATACTCTATAGGGTAATCTGTTGGCATGCTTTCACTTCTTACCAGGCTGTGTCTTTCACCAAAATGAGCAACTCAAAGAACAAGAAGAAATTATTTGAAAGCAGGAAAACCACAGGGAAACCGCAGAGAACCAAGAGAATCACTTAAAATATGAGTGAGATACCAAGTCTTCAAGAAACTTAGTTATGCTGCTCCTGGATGAGGAGATGTGGCCATGCAGAGGGATTCACATGGCTGGACACCAGTAGTGGACAGGTGGAACATACTGAATTAGTCTTGGACGCATGAGTCAGCTACCTTGTCCTGATTGCTGTTCTCCAAAGATGATCACAGCTATGTGGGTGACCATGAGCTGGGCTGAATGTTTCACTGCTGCTTCAGTACCTGTTTTGTGACTATTTAAAACCATATAGTTCATCTCTCACTGCTTTTCAGGCCAAGAATACACTATTCTGTGATGTCAGTAAAATCTGCCTACTGATGCTACAGGTTTAAAAAACAGAAAAGTTTAAAATTGCCTTTTTTTGTGACTATGTAAGGTGGCTTTCTTTGTTGCCTGTGGGTATTGTGTTTTAGGAAGCAACTTTCTATCTCTACTGAGTAATTCTGTTGAGGTGGTCACAATCTGGTGATGATAGCTATTGAAATACCTGTAACGTAAAATGAAATGGGTCATTCTGTGTATTTCAGTGATAGACATAAAATATCATAAAGGTTGGGCAATTACAGCTGGAAATTACTTTTTTTTTACCTTTTGCCATTGGAGTGAATATAATCAATGTACAATAGAGAATAAAAGAGTTTAGTGTGCACATTTGGATCATGGAGAGAGTTCTTCTGTATGATGCTTAACTTTTAATGTTGATTGCTTGAAAAAACTTCTCCAAAGTAGTTTTCCATTCCCTAAAAACACAGCTGCGATAAAGGCTCTATAAATAAAGGAGGGGACACTTAGTGGAACTTGAAATGATGAGGAGAAACTCAAAAGACAGCCCTGGGTTTCAGGTTATGCATTTAAACCTGACATAGCCGGGTTCTTTGCAAGCTCCCACAGGCTTCCTGCAACCACACAACACTTACTTGGGACTGCAGCTCCCATTTATAAACCAAAGGAACAAAGAAGTTTAAATGCATTATTACAAACTCCCAGTTACTACAATGTCAGTTGCAAGAGCTTTTTTTTTCCCTCTTGCTGTTAGAGCAAACCTGCTTAAAGAGTGACTTGGATTCAGCAGCTGTATGAGTTTTTTTCTTTTTCTTATTTTTTGTATTGTAGTATTTTCAACATTTTACATCTTTATTTTAAAGATCTAATTTCAATATTGGTTAAATGAGGCCATTTCTGTCTCTGCTGGTCCCTCACAGACATCATGGGAACCCATGGGAACCAAAACAGTGGACTCCTGTCATCCCTGGTTATAGGGGATAAACCTCATCTCCATGTTAATATAAAGGATATTACTGTAAAGCTCAGCATGTGGAAAAGGTTTTTTCTGAAGTCTGCAATTCCCAGGCAGGAAGGAGGGCTTTACCTTTAAAATGCAACCTTTGCTTTTTCATGTGTAGAATCAGCTCCTGTGTGCTGTGTTTGGGTGGTGGGGACTTGGATGACTTGGGACAGTGTAGGACGGCCCTGCGTGATGTTGGCTGGAATTGGGGGATGTGATCTTCTGGGCACACCTGAGTTTGATCAGTCTCTAAATAAATGGAGATAGTGGCATGTCTGGGCTATGGGGTGTGCATTAGGGAAATGTCTATGTCTCACGAACAGGTTGGCGAGCAGGGCTAAAGCAGACTTTTGGCCCTAAACTTGGGGTGTATTCACCTGGCAGCAGCTTGGTTCAGTGCTGCTTTCTTTACTTTCTGCTATGGATGACTTTAGCAGCCTGTAAGGGAAACATGAGGTCACAGCCTGAATCAATGATTGAGCACCTGGTGAAGGGTGGTGGCTGGCCTAGGGAGCACCTGTGCCCCCCTCCACGTGACCAGGAGGGGTGGACCCAGGGTGGGGCTACCCTGGGCTCATTTAAGAGCCAGCCACCAAGGGGAAAGGATCTTGCCTGGGATCTGGCTGCTCCTCATCTCGGTGGGAGATCGCCATCAAGTAAGTCTGGAATCTTTGTTTATGTTTATGACCATTAATCTGTTTAATACTTACCTGAGATCACTACAAATCTGTCTGAAGTGATCTCACTTCTTTGGTTGCACCACACAGCCTTTACAGGCAACATGAACTGTCCCTGTGTACCAAACAGCACAGACCTGAAGGAGCAGAGCTGTGAAGGAAGACATTTAGTACAGAAGCCCAGTAATCCCCACTGTGATTTTGGATTTTAGCCCAGAATCACTCCTAAAAATTTATTTGTAGTCACACTTCACTCGGTGTGCTCCCAAAGAGTATCTTCCACAGTTCTTCAGTTGAGAAGGAATCCCCTTCATGTGCTTTGAGCCTGTACCAAAGTGAGCAAGATCTGTTGAGGGGCTTTGCTGCTCCAGGCTAAAACACTGCTATTGATGTGCCCCAGGCACCTTGATGGAGGATCCTTAAATGTAGAGTACTGAGTCCTCGCTTTAGGGTGGAATTCAGTTGCCCAAGTAGAGCTTCAATGCAGGGCTTGGTGGAGACCTGCATCTTCCTGGGGCAGAAGCAGAAGGCTACAGCACTTAAAATGCCATTGGGTGCCTGTGCTGAAGCAGCCAAACTCTGTCCTCTGTGGCCAGCATCCCAGTGTATCCCTAGGCAACCCAGAGGGGACCAAGCCGCCTTTCTGCTTGTGCTGTCACATCCCAGGAGCCTGGTCAGGCTGCCACTGGGCACCTGGGAGCCAACTGGTGGGGGGAGCCCCGGAGACACTCAGAGGGTGTTGCTGGCTAATCCAAGCGGGATGCTCCTTCATTCATCTTAGGCAGTGACTTGCAAAAAATTTATTGCAGTGAAAACCCTGTTAAAACAATCATTTATCCAAGTCCCTTAGTGGTTTGTTATGTAGAGAAGCTGGTTTGCAGTCTCCGTTTTTTTTTTTTTTCTGTCATTTATTTAGACTATTACTGGAGTGTGTATCAGCTTTTCCTCCATGGACAGGCAGCACTCAGTACTCTGAGGCTCACTGCTGAGCCCCTAGGTATGGCTGTGATTAAAACAGTGTGGGGCAAAGGGTGGCTTGTGGTGTGAAGTCGGAGACCACAAATAATACAAACAAGATGCCAAGCGAGGTCTGGTTTGAGTTCTCGGATAATGCTTCCTCGTGGCTAATTTAGAAGGACTGAAACTTAGAGTTTCTGCGGTCAGTTCTGCCGCTGTGATCTTGTAACAAACGCATCCTTGCAGAGCCAGGAAAAAAAAAGTCACTGCATCAAGTCCTCTTTTGCCAGCCAGATCCTGGGGTGCTTATTTAGAAAAGCCTCCTGTTGACTTCTGTCTTATGAATACACCACATCCACAGGAATGTAACCCAGAAGTGTGACCCAGTAAATGTTCCTTCAGCCATCAATCTGTTTCGCATCATGTTGTTCTCTCAACTGTTAATCCAGATGTTATTTACATCAGTACAGTAACATTAAAAGCTTGTACAAGCAGTATTAATAGCATCAATAACAATACTAAACATAAATAGCAGCGGCACTGATAGTAATACTTCCAAAGCAGCTTGTAATTGTAACAACCTGTCATTCCTTTGCTAACTCGTGCTGACTCAAGATTAAATTGCTCTATGTGTGGAAAGCAACATGCAAAAGAGCCCATCTGTGCCAAGACTGTTTTCCTTCCTTTGTATTTTTGTTTGTTTGCTTACACTGAGTAGCTGAGAAAATGTCACTATGCTTTACCCTCTTTATTGTTACCCAGTTTCTGCCTGGTGTAATTCACAGGCTGCTGGTCCCTGGAAATGGTATATAGGGTAGGAGTAGCCATGAGGTGATGGAGTCACCATCTCTGGAGGTGTTCAAGAAACATGCAGATGTGGCACTTAGGGACATGCTTTAGTGGGCAATATTGGTGGTAGGTGGATGGTTGGACTCAATGATCTTAGAGGTCTTTTCCAACCTTAATGATACTATGATTCTAAGTCCTCCTTACCAAGCAGTTTCTGAATGATGGTGAAGCTGCATCAACTTTGTCGAATTTGCTTTTAATTCAGGGTGATGCAATCTGACATCTCTGGTCAGTTATTTTAAAA